>JABMDN010021633.1:0-13705 GCA_017165825.1 Hepsetus odoe
CCGTTTTTGTAAATGATTAAGTCTAAAAGCTGGTATGATGTAAGCTGCATAATATGTACCTGACCATCGTTCAGTCAGATAACTGTAAGCTGTGTTACCACAAACGTACACGGTCCCGTTCACAGAGGGAGCCTCATCTGCAAGATAAATTGTACAGAATGATGATTCAGTCGTACTATGACAGACGGTACATCAGGTGTGATGGCCAAATGACATACAATGGTACCTAAATAAGGCCCAGAACCATTATTACTCCAACATAGATTTCCCTTGGGTGTGTACGCTAACTTTATGGGTGTATCTGGTTTAGTTATTGGTCTTACGTGGTGAGTAGCAGTTATGACTGTCTCATTACCCAAATCCTCACGTTTCAGAAAAGGCAGGTGCCGTCGTGATCAGTGATGGCGAGGGGAACTGCAATTTGTGGGAATATTTCCGCACCATGTGGAATTAGGCCACAGATCCAACAATCTGACTTGTTAAACACTTTTGCAGAACCATGTGCTGCGGCTATAAAGATGTTTATAAAGACCAACTACGAGGGCAACCTGTAAACACAAACACAAGAGAAGGTTAAACATCATGGTTTTCTTCATACACATACAGAGCTGTGTATTTATGTGTTTTTCTCTATTTTTTTTTTTTCCAAGTAAGTGTGTGTGTGAGTGTGTGTGTGTCTGAATGGGTTCACTGTCTTCTGGCTGGTTGAAGTTTTATCCACTTCGTTTGGCCAGCAGCGGAGGCTACTAAGGGAGAGGTTACTAGCACTTCACCTTAGAGCATTCCTCTATATCAGGAAGTCTTCAGGAGGATTGATGAGGGCAATGGCATATTCGATGCCCATCATTTGACAAATTTCTTGGCAAACTGCACCTGTGAAGTGTGTCCCTTGATCTGAGTCAATGCGACAGGGCAGGCCCCATCTTGGTATGAAATCCTTCACCAAGGTTTTCGCTGTGTGGGCAGCCGTTGCTTTTTGGCACGGTGAGGCTTCCACCCATCTTGAAAACTTGTCCACAATGACCAACACGTCTGAATATCCATGGCTCATTGGTAAGGTGATGTAATCAACCTGCAGATGCAGAAAGGGTCCTGGCGGTGCAGGAACCTTCAATGTTGGGATTGGAGTTCCAGGTCCTGTGTTGTTTTTCTGACAGGTCATGCACTGACCCACAACTTGTTGTGCCTGAGCACGAAACTGAGGACTCCACCAGTGGTGGTTGAACCGATTAATCATTTTCTCAAGACCAATGTGTCCAACAGAATGGATTTGCTGTGTGAGATATGGAACTAGTGATGCTGGAGCCACTGTTCTCTGCGAATCTCCAAATCTCCAAATATCGTCTTGATGCAGTTTTGCACCCTTTTCCATCCAAGTCCATTGTTCTTCAGCTGGGCTGTTGTGTTGCATGTTTTTGACGTCTTCCATGTGTTTGTGGAGTGCTCTGACACTGGCTTCGGCTTTGGTGTGTGCTTTGCACTTCATGATTGACACTTCTTTTGGGAGTTGAACCGCGTGTAATAGTTCTTCCACAAGTTCTCAATTTTTCACTGGAGTACCTGCTGCTGTTAGAAATCCTCTTTGTTTCCACAGTAGTCCAAAATCGTGGACAACACCAAAAGCATATCTTGAATCTGTGTAGATGTTTGCTGTTTGGTTTCCAGCCAGTTTGCAGGCTTCGATGAGAGCTTTTAATTCTGCTTGCTGAGCGGAGGTCCCTTTTGCCATGCTTCCACTGATCAGAACATCTGTTTCTGATGTCACCGCCCATCCTGCACTTCTCAATCCATTCTTGACCATTGAGGAACCGTCGGTGTACAGCACCAGATCGGGATTCTGCAAAGGCACTTCTTGGGTGCTCGCCACTTCCTCCATTGTCGTGATTATTTCAACACAATCATGGTCATCGATTTCCGTGTCTGTGTCTGTTGGGAGTAGAGTCACAGGGTTGGACAGACTTGCTTTTTCAATGACAATATTGGATGATTCCAAGATGGTGGACCATTTCGCCCATCGAGCGGCTGTGACTTGTGATGCTTGACTCAAGGTTAGCAGAGTATGGACAGCGTGTGGACATTTGACCACCAGTGTTTGATCTAACACCAGGCTGGAAACTGTGTTAACGGCCAAATATGTTGCTTGAACTGCTCGAAGACATGGACCCCATCCAAGGGATACGTTATCCAGTTTCGCTGAGTAGTATCCAACAGGTCTCTGCAAACCGCCATGATCTTGGGAAAGCACTACTGTCATGTATCCATCTCTTTCATGGACATTCAGTGTGAAAGGTTGTCCTGTGTCTGGAATTCCCAGAGTGGGTGCTTGACATAGCACCTTCTTCAAGTTTTGGAAAGCTTGGATTTGGCTTTGTCCAACTCAATTGGATCTGTTGGATCCTTCCGTCCTTTTAGCAGATCAATCAAAGGTTGTGCGATTTCGGTGTATGAATCAACCCATGCTCGGTTGTAGTTGCACAATCCCAAGAAAGAGCACAATTCCTTAATTGTTTTCGGCTCTTTTGCTGTCTTGATCGCTTGTGCTCGATTTTCCCGTTTTCCCTGTGAAATCTTCTGTCCAAGGTAAACAACTTCAGCTTGCATGATTTGGGCTTTGGTGAAGCTTGCTTTGTGCCCTTTTTCATATAGGAAGTCCAAGAGATGCAAAACATCTTGTTCATGTTGGTCTTCTTCCTCTGAAGCTATCAGGATGTCATCAACATATTGAATGACTGTTGATTCCATTTCTGGAAGTTCACGAAGGTGGTGTCTCAATGCCATGTGATATACTGTAGGACTCAGGTGCATTCCCTGTGGAAGACGGGTGAATTGATACTGTTGACCACTTATCGTGAAAGCGGTCCAAGGTTGTGATTCTTTGTCGAGAGGCACGGACCAAAAGCCGTTTGCCATGTCGAGAACCGTAAACCATGTGTGTTCCGGTTTCAGGACTTGGAAGATTGTACTAGGATCTGCAACTAATGGTGTCAATTTCTCAATGTATTGATTTGCCACTCTGTAATCAATTGTTAGGCGCCAAGAACCATCTGGTTTCCTTACTGGCCACACAGGGCTGTTTGAAGGACTGTTTGCTTTGGTGATGACGCCATTTCCTTCAAGCTGTTTGATGACTTGGACGATGCCTTCAGAGGAGATGCGACTGATAGGATATCGCTTGGTGCAGGGCGGGGTGGTGCCCTTGAGCTTGACCGGTTCCATCTTCAGAAGGCCGCAGTCTGTTTTTGTCTGTGCCCATATTGGATGTTCCTTCAGTTTAAGTTTTTCCAAGCGCCTCAAGTTCCAAGATAATTTTCCTTGTCTGATGTCCAATGATGAGTCAATTTGAAGCAGCACATCCAGTCCCAAGATTGGGGCTGATATGTCTCCGACCCATAGCACACATTCCTTAGTCACTGGTCCAATTTGAAAATCAATCTGGTTTGACGTCAGCAGGTGGATCACCTCGCCTCCTGCTGTGGTTACTTTCTTTCTATTTTTGCCTAATTGCAAATTGCATTGTTCTGCAACTCGTGTTGGGATACAAGTGATTTCAACTCCAGTGTCTATGAGAAAATCAATTTCTGTGTCATTAATCGTTATGCTGGCATACAATCCATCTGCCCGATGCTCTACCAGTGCCAGAATTGACTGGAGAGCAGGCTCACTCAGTTTTTTGTCTCTGCTGCGCTTAGGAGCTGACACCACTGACTCGAGGTCAGTTTGCAGAATCTCTCCATTTGATCAATTAGATTACTCTCTCCAGTGTCATTACTGCTTTGTGATCCGTTGCCATTGCTCGGATCACCTTGTGGTTTGTCATTCGCTTGATTCGGATTCTTCCGAAACCAACACTGTTTTGTCCAATGCCCATTCTTTCCACATATGAAGCAGGGTGTTGTCTTCTTATCAGCTTTGTTGGATTTTCTGGCTTCATTTCCATCCAATTGAGCCATTCGGACTTTCACTGCAAGGTCGGCTTCCATGCTTCCAGCTGTCTGAACAATTTGTGAGATACTTCTTCCTACATCCTTCTCACAACCCGGGTACGTGACTTTCAAGAGCCTGGACAATTCTACGTTTTGTCCGTCAACAAAGGTTGTCTTTAATGGTGTGCTATTTGCCTGGTCATAATTGTCTTCTGTGATGTTAGGAAACCCAGAATAATCAAGCCAAGCTTGTTTGAAACGCTCAGCATATTCGTAAATGCTTTCTTTTGGCTTCTGTTGGCAAGCAGTAATCTGAGACCAATTTGTTCGTTCTGGATTTAACTCATCAAGCCATTCTTTTATGGCCTCCCATCCCTCTTTCAGATTTTGTTTATCATCACCCAAAGCCAGGTGGAGTCTTTCTGTCAGTTTCTCCACCCGTGAGCGAGAAACCATTGCAGATAGGATCTGAAGTGCATCTTCTGGATGAAGCCGATAAATATCTCTTAGATGGCACAATTCTCTCCAGGTCTTTCTTGATCCATCCTTGGGATGAGGAGTTTCCTTAGACCATTTGTCAATTTTTACAGGTTCCGCTGGAACATGGGACACCAAAGTTTTGTAGGTTATATCACCATCCTCTTCCTTAACCTTACCTGTTCTTTCCCTAATGGGAGCAAGGCGGGCAGGGACATGATCAGTGTCACTTTCGCTTTCACTCTTGCTTTCATTCGCTCTGCGAATTTTTCCACGTTTTTTCTTTGCAGAAGGTTTTCCACACAAAATGTGTTTCAGTGGCGCGTCGTTGGATGATGCACTGGTTGATGAGCCCTGTTTCTCACTCTCATCCCTCCCTGTAACTTTCTCTTCCTCCAACAAACCCCGCTGTTCCCTCTCCAATGCTTTGAGATCAGGATACAGTTTGTTTGCTGATAGAAGCTGAGGGACGGGGGGAGGGTGAGCGGGCATCACAGGCATTAAAGGAGGGCACCCGAGCTTCGGGGCACAACCATCATTGAGAGGTGGGAAGGAAGATGCTCCGCCCCCCTGGGGTCGTTCCTGCTTACCAGGCTGCTCGGCATTTGCTCTGTTTGCACCCGATAGTAACGCATCTCTTTCCACTTCTACTCTTTCCAACTTCCCCACTAATCTGTTTATCTCTGCATCTTTTTTCAGAACCTCAGCGTTCTTTAGTTGGACCTCAGCGTCCTTTCTCAGAACCTCAGTGTTCTTTCTCCGTATTTCTTCGACCAAAGCAGTCAATCTGGACTGAATGGCCTTTGACTCTTTATCAGCTTCAGTATTTCGCATCATCTCACTCCTGCGTCTGAGCTGACCCAGCACAACAAGTGCCCATTTCAACTTCTTCTCACTCTTCTTCATAAGCTGAGTTTTACCCCAAGCCTTACGAATCACATCCAAAGACCAGATACCTCTGACATCAGCATTAACCGCATACTTTCTCTCTTTCAGGTTCAACGAGCCTTTTATATACACGTTGAGACTACTGATCATGTGATCCTCATCAACGTCCGGGCACCACCACATCAGTATTTGTTGTTTTTATCTTTCCCCACATTATGACAGATTCACAAATTTTACGTTACTGGAAATTTCCTGTTACTTATTACAAGATTGTATGAATCTTCGAATCTTCACCACAGACTCCTTTCTAGATTGAGTTTGAAGAGGAGGGAGTTTACTTTTTACACACAGCAGTTATCCTCAACTCAGCAGCAGATTAAGACAGTAGGAGGCCTTACCTCTGTCAAAGTGTCAGCACTTCTGTTCCTGACTCTTGATCAACCGTGTTGTCTTCCAGTTGCATTTCCCGTCCGTTCCTCAAGTCAATGCTGTTCGTGATGCCAACTGTTGGATTCTCCGATTGAGAACCGAGGTTCGAGGAGTCAGTGATGAGGCGAAGAGGTTTTAAGCTATATCCAAGTTTATTAACAGATGAATAACAGAGTTCTTGCAAGATGTTCAGAAGATTGGTCAGTGTTCTTCTCTATGTTGAATCCTTTCTCTCTCTAACTTGCACAGTTCAGGGTGTGCCTTTTTATCTGTCTCCGGGAGCTCCAAGGCCTCCGGTGGAGACACCTAATCTAAGACTATGACCTTGTTTGGGTGTTTTTAACATGCAAGTGTTACTCAGAAGAGAACAGAGAACAGAGAATATATGCGTATATATAAAATAAGTAAGTAAGTAAATCAAGCTACAATCCATCAATCTTAATTTCTTCTGCATCTTCCTCCTTAAAACCAACTGCCAGCATGTACTTTCACATTCATAAACCTCCTGGTTGGCCTTCCTCCTCTTCTCTTACATAGCAGCTCCATCCTCAACATCCTTCCCCCAATATAACCCTTAATCTCTTGTTTGGTCCAGCAGGTGTCTCTAGAGAGCATGTGAAGTTTTAAAAATACATTTTCAACATAACTGGCTACAAAGCTTCAGTCCTACATGACAAATTAACAAATTATTAGCAGCTACCGAAGATTCCTGCTAGTCTTTTTGACTGTTTCTGATTTTCATAATGAGTATCATTTTTCAGATGTGGGATGTGCCACAGAGCTAAGTCAGATACACTCTGTTGTAATAAACAGTGTGGATTTGACAGCCTGCATAATATATGTAAAATTATATATGTTTGTCTTATGTGGTGTCTTGACTTGACTTGACTTGACTTGAGTCATGTGACTTTGTACAATGTAAACATCAAGGCTCCAACCAGAGTCCAGTCCGGTCCCCAAAGTACTAAATAGGTTTCCTTCTCCCTCTCCTCTTTCACAGAACCAGGAACACCTGCATCCAGGTTCATTTAAGCACTGCCAAGCTCATATTTTTGTTCATCTTGTTTCATGGAAAAATGAAATGTGAGCCTAAGTCAGAAACTGTTCTAAGTCAGAAATGAAACAAAGTCAGAGAGATGCGGCACAACCAATTTACTGAAGAGTTTCAGCAGGCGTGGTCCAGTGGGAGCAGCTCCAAATGCTCATCCCAACTCCGGACTTTAAATACATTTCATTCACCTTTAAAATTTACATAATCCATCCCATTAATAGTTTTTCACCAATAAAATTCAGTGCTGTCATGATTAAAACCTCAGTTTTCCTGCCTTTACCACTTCACCAACAACAGACAAAGGTTTTTTTTACTGATGGCTCCCTGTTTTATCCTCGACCAGCGTTTCAAGGCTGCTTCCCATTGAGTTCTCAATTGTAAACGCAGATGCTTGATTAAAAATGTAACCTTTTGCCACTGGCTGTCTGTGGGAACTATTGTTTAATTAAAAATGTAACTCTTTGCTGCTGGATGTCTTCAGGGAACTCGTGAGACAGCGTAAGACACTGGACAAAATGTAACTATTTGCAGGTTCAACTGCTTGCGTTCTCGTGGGAACTTGGTGGTTTGAGACACTGTAGGACAGGGACAAAAGTAAAGGGATTGTTACTATACTTGCAAGTATCTTTATGGATAATGGCATCCATATGTATACAACTTTTCATATTTTTTATTTTGGAAATGTCAGCACATCTCAGTAATGGTTCTGTTCATCAAGACTGCAAAAGTGATTATAGACCAATGATCACCAGTCTTACCCATAAAGAGCAGCAGACCTTTGTTTCAAACAAGCAGAAGTCCATCTAGTTCCACTTAATTAATCTAATGGTTTGAGTCTTCAAAAAAAGAAAATAAAAAGCTATTTTGGGGATATTTATAGTATATATAATATACAGATATAGATATAGATATAGTATAATCATTTTCATCAATTTAAAAATTTTTAAATGTTAAACTGGTTCTGCACTGTTTACCTGCACTCTGTGCCTCGCAGTAGAATGGCGCCCTCTAGTGATACAAAGTGTGTTCAAACGTGTTCTCTGGGTATGGATGTAAGGGTGGATAGGCGAGTGGGTGGGTGAATAGATGGCTGGATGGATGGATGGATGGATGGATGGATGGATTGTAGATGAGAACTTATATTTCTTCAGCAGTATTGCTTTTCTCAACCAGCCTTAACCAAGCAATATCTTAACCAACCAAATTTGGAAATGTTTAAAATGAATTTCCAACAGACAAACTGAAAACTCTCCACCCACACGTCCTCCAGTTCCTGTGGAATTCTAATGGGTGGATGGTTGGATGACAGATGGATGGATGGATGGATGGGTGATGCATGTAAAGTTGTAAAGGAGCACATGTAAAGTTGTAAAACAAAAATAATTTATAAATACATTAAGATTACAAAAAAGATTTTATTCTGTTTTACTCTAGTTTACCCAAACTAACAGTGCACAACACCTTCCGGAATTGTTAACACACTTGCTAAAGATGATTGAAAAGACTTTTAAGATACTGAAACTGATTTGAAAAACAAAGAAAAAAAGTCTCTATTTAAAGGGTTTGCCAGAAAGGATCCTTTCCTTCCCCATTGGCCCAGGATATTGTGATAGTTCCAACAAAATTGTTGCACTTTGACTCCTAAAGCTCAGGATGTATTTGGCATAGAAATGAATATGGTATAGAAATCAAAGCACCTAATACCCTAATACCACGTGGATAAATACGGCGGATGATCTATGAAGCTGTGAAGATATTTCTTCTCTAAGGGTCTTGATACTATTCTACTACTGCTATACTACGATTCTCAAAGCTGAGTGTTGGAAGAGTACGCTCCTTTAAACGTGCAGTGAGCCTTTACAAACTAAACCACTTTCTCAAAATGTTCAAATAAGACTGTAAATACAGGTGATCAGGTTAATCAGGGTTTTCGCACATGTGTGTGTGTGTGTGTGTGTGTGTGGGTGTGTGTGTGTGTGTGTGTGTGTGTGAGTAAGAGTGTGTGGGTTATTGTAATGATGTGTATCACTGTGATAGCAGCTACGGCCACAGTGATACACACCCTTACAAAAACTGTCTCCTGATGAACAGAAGGATTACAGTCTAACTGTAAACCGATATTTAACACATCCTTCAGGACAGCCGTCCTAAGTTTATTACACTCGAGTTTTTGTTTCTTCAGTTTTTTATGAAAAATAAAAACACACAAAAAGTTCCATGAGAAATCTTAACTATTTAATGTTTTTAACAACAAACAACATTAACAACGTTCCAGAACATTTATTCCACAGTGAGTGATATTGTGAGGAGTGAGGTGCAGATGGCAAAACAAAGAATCAACTTTCTATTTTACTCTTAACGGATTGCATTGCGATCAAAACTGAGTGTGTGTGTGTGCGTTTGTTTTTCTGCAGTTTTACAGGAGGTTTTTGTAATGGTGTGTATCACTGTGACTGGAGTGGGGGCCACAGTGATACACACTTTTACAAAAACAGAGGAACAGAAACCGCCTGCAGTTCAGTAAACCTGGAATTAAAAACCAGTCAGTTTAGACTTTAAAAACCTCTTATAGACAAAAGTACTCTTTACTAATGACACCTTTATTAATAATAATAATAATAATAATAATAATAATAATAATTTCCAGCACATTGTGTCAGCAGTGAACAGAAGAGTGTAATAACCCAAATCTGAGCCTCCTCTCTGAACGGTGTGAGAAGCTGATCTGGGATCAGCACTGTGATTCCTCCTGAAGATCGACTCCCACAGTCGGAGCTCCTCTTCAGAGACCCGGACGCGCTCGGGGTGAAACATCTGAACATTCATGTGGAAATATTCACTTTTCTGTTCCATCTTCATATTTACACTGAACTGAGTCTGAACTGTTCTAACCCTGCTCCCGATCCTCCTCCAGCTCCAGAGAGACCGAGCGGATCAGTGAGCGCTGGGAGCGTTTCTGTCTTCATCAGTCTGAAGAAGGAGGTTCAGGGAGGAGCGCGGCTCTGCGGAGCTCCACACTTCACAGCAGCTTCTCTCCAGACAGAGATGCTGAAGAGCCGCGGTCTTCTCCACAGTTCTCCACAGAAACGTGATTCCTTTGGGGAAATGTGGCACATGAAGAAGACTGTCCTTCATTTCGAGATGAGTTCCGCCAACAGAAAGAAGGAAGGACACCTCTCGATCACTCATTTTCTGAGCCGCTTGTCCTGATATGGACCGATTCTGGAGTTTATTTCAGCTCTCACAGGGCGACAGACGGAGAAACACCCTGGACAGGTGACACACACACACACACACACACACACACAGACACACGCACACACACACACACACACACACGCATACGCACACACACACACACACACACACACACCTACAGAGAGCTTATCGTCTCCAGTCCACCTGATGTGAATGTCCTTGGACGGTAGGAAGAAACCTGCGAACCCAGAAGACACCCTTGCAGACCGGGGAGAACATGTCCACTCCACACAGGAAGACTGTCCCACCTGGGAATCAAACCCAGGACCTTCTCACTGTGAGGCGACAGCGTTACTGCGCAGCCCAGAATAAAAATACTGTCAATATTTAAACATTAGATCTGGATATAATCTGTGGAATATCGGGTCAGATCTTCAGCTGGTTCTGTTGAATGGAGCTGCTTTAAAGCAGAAAGTGGAAAAAGGAAGGCTGGAGAAGGAACGCAGTGCTGATGGTGGTTTTTGTGCGGAGATGTGAGGCTGTGATAACAACGACCACAGTGATTCACAGAAGAACAAAAACCCCCAAGAGATCAGGATCTGGGACACTTCATAGAAAGAACTTCAGCTTCAGACGAGAGAGGACTGGATGGAGGGAGTGAGGTTCTGTGATGCCTGAGAGACACAACCTGACCCACCACAAGAGGAGAACTTATTCTGGTATGTGTTTAAGACAAAGCTCAACAGCTCTAATCATACACCCACAATCTTCAGTTGTTCAAAAGTGTTCAAGAAAAAAACATTGATAAATGCGATTGATCCAAACAGGAGCTTAATCTCTGTCGAGTGTATTTTGAGTTTAGAGGTGCTCAGACTATCAGCCTTGTTGAGATGTTTGGTTGTGTAGAGGTATTTGTCATGATGTGACTCACTGTGTCTTATAGCGGGAGCACAGTGATAGAAACCCTGACAAAATCCTCTTCATCTTGGTGTCTCTGGACACTGTCAGATGTTGGAGCAGGTTTATCTGGAGGTTTCATGGAGGAACCTAAAAAGAAACATTACAGCCAGGGATAATTCAAAGTGTATTTTATACATCTTAAACTTTAGACTGTGAAATTGAACTGTATATAGAAACTTTGTTTTTATTTTTTTATTGATGTTTGATTGATGCTGTGAGTGGAGAAAATCAGCTAATCCATCTGTCCAAAATCCTCTCTCAGATATTTATCTGGGTTGAATGATGGACAAAATACATGTACTCTTCTTCATGAAGAATATGGAGAAGTATGATCTGGATTTGTCTTCACATAGTTAACGCTCTGCGATGCTACTATTAAATTCCTTTATGTGTTCCTGCAGTCTGGTCACACATTCTGCTTAAAGCTGCTCAGACACTTGAACAGCAGTCTTTCTATTTTTCTTTACATATTTCACTAAAGCATAAACATCCATCACTGAATGTTAGCTTTCCATGATTTACAGCCAATTTTAACTGAATTCTTTTCATTAAATATAATTGCTGTCACTGACAGGGTTCCAAGTAAAACACTGGTGCCTTGTTTGAAAAAAGATTTTATTACTTAGGCAGTCTGCTATTTTTTTATTAGACACACAAAAAAGAGAAGAATCAGATGGACTGAGTAAAGAGAGTGTAATGATACATGTTTTTGACATGGCACGTATCACTGTGTGGGACAGCACAGTGATTCACACTGTGACAAAAATATCACACTGAACACGTGTGTACTATCATTACTCACTACTGTCCGTGTCACAAGACACTTTCCAGTACCCTATCAAGCTTTACATAAAGAATCATACAGAGGATTTGTTTAAGAATAAATAAAATTGCAAATACAACTAGTTATTCATCTGTCATCTTTCACAGACATAAATAAGGTTTAACTTTATGTTAAATGCAGTGAGTCATTTGCATAAATATAAATAGTCACTTTCACTTCACTAGTAGAGAGGCATGTTTGGTATTAAGGACACACTGCACCAAGATGAGGCCGTTCACCCATGAGGCTAGATTAAAAAAGCAAAGCACCTAAGGGTGTTCTCAAGATCCTGATTTGTGCACTCCACTTAAACATCAGCCTGAGGTTGATGCCTAATGTCAGGCTGAGCAACACCCCAGCATTTGGAAAAAGCATTCCCAGAACGTATTGGTGAATTGTGGGTCCTGGACTGTGCAGGCTTGTGCCAGGCAGGAAGTTTCTACAACAGTGAAACAGCCGTTGCAGATTCATGACTTCTATTTTAGCAACAGACCCACCACTCTTGGTCCCCATTGAACGCTTTAGAGGAAAGAACCCTCGTATTTTAGAGTATTTTTTATTAGCTGTTAACAAATGATGTTGCTAAGGTTAGTTAACTGATTTTCAGTTTAATTAGCGTATAACTAAATACTTTAAATAAAATAATACATTAATTTGATATAATAACATTTAAAATTTTAAATCAGATAAACTTGCTAAAACTGTATTATTATATTAACAGAAGGTGCAATAAGATTAAAGCCACAGCTGGTTTCATTTTGGTCCATGAGGTTGTTTTTGTATTGGAGTATATGACTGTGTATATGGGGGGTCACAGTGATTGAAGTCATAACAAAAACCTGCTGCTGATTCTGAGGTGCTCGGGACTCATGAATCATTATTATCATTATTATTATTCTTTATTAGAGGGAGATATTAGTCAAATATGTTGTGGGCTACACTTGTAAAATAATAGATACTATCTTTTTAGCATAACATCCAATGAATCATTATTAATTAATCTCTTTAAGACCTTTTTCAAATCCAGCTCTACATAATTTACAAATTCATAGTGACACTTCACCTTTTATTCATCGTTTCAATGAAATATTTATCAATTACTTAGTGAGGGTTTTCTCAAGAGGTTTAAGACATTAAAACATGTATGACAGTATAACAGATTCACTTCGTGGGATGCATCAAGAAGATTTTAGACTCAGCATAAATTTAAAGAGACTTCCATACATTCAATCTGTTAGTGGTGTTTTGTAAAAATTGTTAAATGCAGCTTGGATAGAAAATGCGTTCAAAAGCATTTGATTCCTACGAAAATATTTTCACATTTGTCTAGAAAGTCATGGAAGATAGCAGCACATAATATTTTAACATTGTGAATGTACAACATCAGCCATGTCACATTCAAAAGCAAATCAAATGAACTTATTTGTGGCACAATGGTATGAGTCCTAGCAGTTATTTTCTGGTAACTCACAATCTACTAACTTAAGAAATACATTTTAACTTTATATCCACTTATAAGGGATAAGCTTGAACACATTATAGTTTATTTTATGGGTTTTTCCAGCAAATCTTACTAAGAAAAATGTTCATCTTTTCATCAGTTTACTGTCTAGCTTGAATATAGTCCTATTCAGCTTCAGCTAATCTTCAAAATTTCCATCCTCTCCAATAAAATCTTTGAGAGGATCTTTCAATAATCAGACATATATAGTATAATCCTTTTACGCCTGAAATGAACACAGACACTCTAAACTGGTAAGTTCAGTGTGGTTTGTTTATGCAATATTTTCCAACTGGCCGGAAATTCAGCTCGAGTCCTTTGTGATGCAGGTGTTTCCTGGTGACACTTTAGAGCCTCTTCAGTTTTCATCAGTTTATCAGCCAGATAGCAGCTCTGACTTCCAGAATTAATCCCACTTTCAGTTTATGAATAATATCATTTATTAGACAATACAT
>JABMDN010021638.1:0-13127 GCA_017165825.1 Hepsetus odoe
GGCCTACATCCCTGCGGTTGTTGTCCCTTGGCAGCATTTCAGAGTAGGCCACACATCCACCGAGCTCCATCTGCACATTCTGATGAAAAGCATGGGCAGCATAGAGGCCGTAGTCGTCATCGCTGTAGACCAGCCCCACCCAGGTCCAGCTGAATCGCTTCAAGATCTGGACAATAGCACGCACTTGGAAACTGTCACTGGGGATGGTCCTGAAAAAAGAGGGGTACTGACTCCGGTCACTGAGACAGGAGCATGTGGCAAAGTAGCTCACCTAAAGAAAAGCAAAACAAAACATACAAGAACAAAAGGAATTTTTTTTTTTTTTAAAGGCAAAGAAAATGTATTAGGATTATAGAGATAATATGAGGGAGCTGTAAAGTAAGGTCTACTTTATCAGCTAATGATATTTATATAGATAAATATATATAATGATATAGCTATCTTTTCTTGGAAAAGAACAGATTTCTCAGTTTCCTAAATAAGATCAGCAAACCACATTTGTCCTGAGTCTGTACCATGGGTACGCGAAACAGCCCCAGGACACTAGAAATAGCAATAGAGTGAGTGGATCCGGGGTCCCCTACTATCCCAATCACCGAGGGAGAGCCTTCGCAGGCCAGGCTGGAAGCCGTTTCGTCTGTTCCACTGAGCAGGGCTGTGGCTGCCCGGAAAGCAACCGCCAGCTTAACGCAGTTATCATACAGGTGGTATCCCAGAGTGACATTGGGGAGTAGATTAGGGTTTCTGTTGATCTCATCAATGGCAAAAGCCATGGTCTGCGCAAACTGAAAACTTGCCATATCAAACCTGTGGCATTATCAGAGAGAAAGAGAACATAGGTGAGAAAACAGTAAAAAAAACAAAACAAATGAAGATATTTCAAAGAAACCACACAATTCAACCAGTGCGCACCATTTAAACTCCGCCATGGTGGGATACTAATGAATTATAATGACTTATATATCTGCATTAAAATGTTCAGGAATAAAAACTAGATTTATATTAAGGTTTATATCCTTATATTAAGGATGAACTCTATAGAATAAGGTAAATGTACCTAATTAAGCAAAAGGTTGCTTATATGAGCATATATCTAGTTTTGAATACATATATTCACTCTAGCTTGCTGCTTCTACCAAGTCAATGTTCAAATTTATTATTTCGTTTATAATGTTTTTGCCTGGAAAGTTAAAATTTTGGATTTATTTTAGACAGTATGTGCTTTAGAGCTGCCTTCAGTTAAAAACACAAACATAGCAGACAGACATTGCATTTGCAGTAGTTGTTATAATCGCAGGAGAGCACATCGTCACTGACATTTGGTACAGATGTTGCACATGTTAGACACAATTGAAAAATCACACATTCAGTTGTGTTCAGAATTGAAACATGCTTGTTGTAGTCCTTGTGCTTCTTCTCCACTGCCTCTCTGTTCTCTTAGCACTCCCCCACCAAGTCCAAACCACTCACTGTTCACAGTAGGGCTGCTCCGGTTCACTGGTGAAGTTAAGCTCTGGAAACACGGTGAGGAAGTGGACCTCGAACAAACCCCCTAGAATTAAGTCTCCATCTTTGTGCATCCCATTCAGCTTGAAGTGGCCCCTGAGCTGACAAGAGCCTGAGCCCATCGTGGAACCAGGGGCTGAAGGTGGAGAGAGGGAGGCTGAGGAACTCCAGAGCATGGACAGATACAGGTGTAAAACAAGGTACATCATTCTCCTTCTGCTTCACTACCTCTTCCTGTCTCTCTTCTGCCTCGCTCGTTTTCTTTCCCTGGTCTCTGGTTTGTGATAAACATGGGGGATATTGTTTTATACAGCAGATGGGGTCATGTGGGCCTCTGTGGAGATGATGGCATTCTTCCGGTTTCGTTTTTTTTCTTTCTTCTTGTTTTCATGTCTCAAGTTGTTTTTGTCATTGAGATTAATTCTTCATAACTTGTTTACTTCACTTTTGCCTCTAATATGTGGATGCGACGATGCATCTTAGAAACTGTGTGAAAGGATGGCAGAGAAGTTTGGTAGCAACGAAGTTCATCATCTGAAATGGTTTGTACTGTGATTCGTTTTAGGCCAGTGAGATGTAGGTGTGAAAAAGATCTCTACATATCTCCTTCAAAATCTGCTTTTCTCTTCTCATGCTGTCCTCTAGTGGTCTATGGTGAAGAGTGTGGTGAAAAACAGGGTCCATCCATTGCATAAGCATCTGGAAATTCACAAATTCAGCAAAACCTCCACTTTCATGTATTTTGTGGAAGACAAATGTGTATCAGTTTGAAATTAAATACTTGACAACTGAACCCCTCCAAAACAACTGAGGAAACTCAGATCAGGTGTCTGAGATCACAGTAAACCTTTGGTGTTCTGAGGAAGGCCTGCCTTCAAATCAGCTCCTGTTATTTCATGCATGTCCTTCAGATGGCAGTCTCAGACCTGGTTTTGGATCTTCTGCACCCTGTGAAACTGACTTCGAATGCAGCACAGAGCTTCTACCATATAAACACATACCACACTCATTTTTAATAAGACTTTTAATATTATGATAATACATCCATATACATTTAAATGCTGTATGGGCTCAAAGGTATTCTAAATGTTTCATTTTCTATCGAAAGTAGTTTGATTACAGTTAGAAGTCAATTTGCTCTAATGATCTGTTTTCTTTTTGTCAGATTATTGGGGGTTTCTTCCCTCCTTTCTGAACTCTTTTTCAGTTCTTTTAGACACTTTAAACATCATTACAACCTTTTAGGATTTGATGCACATGCAACACATTAGAAAGATGTTCTGCAAGTGTCTGCAGTCTGGTATCATATTTGCGAAAGCATTGATTTGGAAAGTTTTAAATGGTATCCAAATAGAATCACTCACTTTTATTTCATATTAGTTGTAAGAGCTCTCAACCCAGCCACTAGGGATGCACAAGCCAGTGTATTTCTACGTGCCGGTCCAAAGCCCGGGTAAATGGGGAAGGTTATGTCAGGAAGGGCATCCAGTATAGAACTTTGCCAAATCAATCGGCAGACAACGATACAGATTCCATACCGGATCGGTCGAGGCCCGGGTTAATAACAACCGCCACCAGTGCTGTTGGCCTACAGGGTGCTGGTGGAAATTAGACTACCTATGGCCAAAGGAGAAGAAGAAGAAGAAGAAGAGGAGGAAGGCATGTCCAGATGGAAAAGGAGAGAAAGAAGTGGAGGAGAGTGGAAGTGAGGGTAGGGACTTTGAATGTTGGCAGCATGACTGGTAAAGGTAGAGAAATAGCTGATATGATGGAGAGAAGGAAGGTTGATATTCTATGTGTGCAAGAGACTAGATGGAAGGGTAGTAAGGCCAGGTGTATTGGAGGAGGGTTTAAACTGTTCAACCATGGTGTGGATAGAAGGAGGAATGGAGTAGGTGTTATCCTGAAGGAAGAGTATGTGGCGAGTGTTTTGGAGGTGAAGAGGGTGTCAGGGAGGGTGATGAGTTTGAAGCTGGAAGTTGAAGGTGTGATGATGAATGTTGTTAGTGCTTATGCTTCACAAGTTGGTTGGGAGATGGAAGAGAAGGAAAAATTCTGGAGTGAGTTAGATGAAGTGATAGAGAGTGTCCCCAGGGGAGAGAGTGATGATTGGTGCAGATTTTAATGGTCATGTTAGTGAAGGGAACAGAGGTGATGAGGAGGTGATGGGTAGGCATGGTGTCAAGGAGAGCAATGCTGAAGGTCAGATGGTTGGAGATTTTGCAAAAAGGATGGAAATGGCTGTAGTTAATACTTATTTTAAGAAGAGGGAGGAGCACAGGGTGACATATAAGAGTGGAGGAAGATGCTCACAGGTGGATTATATTCTTTGCAGGAGGGTCAGTCTGAAAGAGATTGGAGACTGTAAAGTAGTGACAGGGGAGAGTGTAGCTAAACAGCATAGGATGGTGGTCTGTAGGATGACCTTGGAGGTCAAGAAGAGGAGGAAAGTGAGGGCAGAGTCAAGGATCAAGTGGTGGAAGCTAAAAGAGGGGGACTGCAAGGTGGACGTTGCAATGCTTCAGCTTTAATGTTCTGACAGATGGTCTCACATGTTCCTCAAGCACCCTCTGATACACGATAGAATTCAAGGTGGATTCTATGAGAGTAAGCTGGCCAGGTGCTGCTGCATTAAAACATTTCCAAACCATGACACTGCCACCTCCATGCTTCACAGTTGGTGTGAGTTTTTTGACCTGGAACGCTATATTTGGTTTACACCACACGTCCTATTCTGGTGTCCACATAATTATTCCAGAGGTCCTGGTCGTCTACATTCTCTCTGGCAAACTTCAGTCTGGCCTTGATGTTTCTCTTAGAGAGTAAAGGTTTCCTCCTTACACTCCTCCCATGAAAGTTAAAGTTGTGCAATCTCTCTGATTGTCGAGGCACTTTCACATCAACAGTAGCAAGAGACTACTGTAGGTCCCGTGATGACATTTTGGGTTTTTGGGTATTTTAGCATCTTGGGGTGATGTACAAAATATCTTTTAGGCTTTTTATGCAATGTCAGCCAAGAAACCAATAGTGAAAGTAAACTGTTCAATAACAAGGCAATACAAAATGCAATTGCACTTGTAATAAACATTTAGTTTATTGAACAAAGATTCTAAGGTTATCCAGAGAAACCTACAGTTTGATCATATCAGAGACTAATTATGAGTCTTAGTCAGGGACTATTATTGGCTTACAAGAGTAAGATGGTTTGAGGAAATGTTGATGAGTCTGTTTAATAGTTCCAGTAAAGAGATATGATGGACCTGTGTGTTTCATTTAGTCAAACAGCACCATGTTCAGTTGTGTCTAAACTTTGGCAGACCTCTTCTTCTTCTTCGTCTTCTTCTTCTTCTTCTTCTTCTTCTTCTGTGCAACACAGACAGTGTACCACAACAAAATGCAGCTACTACATTTAACCCAGACACACCATGCAATCGTGGGCAGCCACAACCAGCACCTGGGACGCAGTGATGGGGACTTTCTCAAGGCTACCTCTGTGGAGCCTACTGGTCTGGGATTCAAACTCATGAAACCCACTACTGGCCAGAAATGGTTTTGCTGGCCTGGTGTTGCCAAAGACATCTCATCCATCATTGTGTCACTTCATGCTGGACCTGGGTCCAAAGTTTATGAGCCATTTCTGGAAGGCCCTCTAAAGGCTACTGCTGGCATCAACCAACCTGTATTATATGATTATATGTATTAATATGTTTAATGTATAAAAATAGGATTAAACAAAAATAATTGCAACCCAATATCAGCTGAATTTAAATTATCAGTATAATGAGTAATCATATATGTAGTTTATGTTATGTGAAATCAAATAACAAAGGTATATCAAATTTACTAGACATGTTTTCTGAATTGTGGTGTCAGATTTAACCCACACACACTGTGCAGCATGGGGCAGTTATTGAAAGCACCCGGGGAGCAATGATGAGGATGGTACCTTGTTCAAGAGCGACATACTGGTCTGGGATTCAAACCCATGACCTTCTGATCCTGGGGCTGACTCCCTAACTACTAGGCCACCACCGCAGCCTAAACAAACAATTAACACCCTAAGCAAACTATTAACTATTACCCATTACATTTCCTCAAAACCCCCAAAGCAATTTTGGAAATTTGTTTAATTAGGGACTGGGTTTTTTACATGTGTCAGCATTGCACAACAGGAAAAAAATGCATAAATTGTACAATTATGGGAAAACATCACATATAGTGTGTAGAAAACAAACAAACCAGGCTTTCTATAAGATTTACTTAACATTGAGTTTTTTTGTTTTTTTGTTTTTTTTTTGAAAATTAATTCATCAAAAATAAGTATATCACTACACAGAGATCTTTAGCACAAAGGTTTTGAACAAAAGGCATGAACATCTATTTTAAATACAGCTATTTCTGCGCTGCTTGACCCATGATGGCCTTTTTGGTGTTCCTCTCCGGATGCAAAAGAATAATGTAGCACTTCGGGGCAAATATGGCAAACAGCAAACCAAAACTGGAAGCCAAAATAGCAAAGACCTCAACAGCCACGGAATACTTCCCGGGGGAGCTAATATACGCTGGTACAAAAGTAATCCAGACGGCGCAGAAGATCAGCATGCTGAAGGTGATGAATTTGGCCTCATTGAAGTTATCTGGAAGGTTCCTTGCTAAGAAAGCCAGCAAGAAGCTTACAGCAGCTAGAAGGCCAATGTAGCCCAACAAAGTAGCAAACCACAGTACCGAACCTATGGCACACTCAAATACTATCTTGGAGCTGATGTATTTAGTGTTTTTATGAGGCGTGGGAGATGCTGTTGCTAACCAGATTGTGCATATCACTACCTGGAGGGCTGTGAGGACCAGCACTGTCCCTCTCTGCTGAGCAACTCCGAACCACTTCATTGCATATTTGCCTTCTGGTCGAGAGGACTTAAACACAGCCACCACCACCATGGTCTTAACCAGGATGCTGGAGACGCTGAGGACGAAGCTGATGCCAAACGCTGCATGCCTCAGCTGGCATGTCCACAGCTGTGGCTGGCCAATGAACAGGAGGACACACATGAAGCACAGTTTAAGAGACACTAGCAGGACAAAACTCAGCTCTGAATTGTTGGCCCGAACAACGGGGGTGTGACGGTGCCGTGAAAACACACCCAGAACTCCTGTGCAGAAGCAGGAGCCAAACAGGGAAGCTGTTGTGAGGGATATTCCTAGTGGCTCCTCATAAGACAGGAACTCCACCTCTTTAGGGATGCAGCTGTCCTTCTCTGGATTGGACCAGAACTCCTCAGGGCAGGCAATACACTCAAGTGAATCTGACACCAAAGAGAACAAGCAACAGAGAGGGTTAGGACATATATGTGACAGCTGTGAGAAACAGAAAAGACGAGACATATGTGACATTTGAAGCTAATTTCGCTTCCACAGGTTCACCTGTCATATTGCTTATTTCCCCCTCCGTGCAGGGCAGACAGTCAAAACAGCAGATGGGCAGGCCTTTCTGCCTGGCTCTTCTTGTCCCAGGGGGGCAGCTTTCACTGCACACAGACACGGGGGCCTGAGGAAAAGGAAGAAAGGGTTATCAGTTTCGCTCATAGCTTAATGTCCCTGCTATAAATTCTAGTGCATTTTAGCATTCTGAGCTGAGAAATATGGGATGTTATATAATGAAAGTAATTTACTTTCTTAGCTTCAAAGTTCCAGAAAAGTGCATTCTCATCCAGTGTTAGGACGTGCTCTGTCTCTGCAGACTCGTCCACCACACCGACCGTATGAACCCCGATTGACCCATCTGGATTTGGCCTCCAGTTCATGATATCGTAGATAGCCAGGGCGTCACCGTTCTTGTCAAAGGATACGTGGTCCCCAAAGGTTGTAGTGAAGTTTACTTTCTGCAGGTAATGGGCAACCTGTGCATGAAGATAGAAAACAGGGCAATGTCTGAATGAGAAGAACGTTTTTACATTTTACGTTCATGAAATAACGTTCCTTAGAAAGAAACCGACTGTTTTAGTTACTAGACTGTTTGAATGGTGGGAGCTTCACTGCTGCTCACTGAATAGCTGTATCCATATTAATATTTAGATTGTTGTGCCCTCATAGTAAAAATTTTAAAGCTGTCATAGTCTGTCTAGGGGTTTTTTGTGGTCACGGTAGAGGGCGCTCTGTTCTGGCTGAGCACACCTGAGCTCATGAAGGCACAGGTGTGTTTCATTGAGGCTGCTATTTAATCTTAAAGCTATGTCTTGGATCACTGGCTCTGCGTAGACGTCCTTCTCGCACCCTGCCAATGTGACAGAAATCAACTTCCAAACTCTGGTCACGAACCTTGAAAGTTGGTGTGCGGAGCACGATCAGACACTCAAAGCCCTGATGGGGGTCATCAGAGCGTTGCTGCAGTGTCTGAGGGCCTTCACGCAAGAGTGGCTTCCTGCGTGTTCACGGGAGCTCCGCGAGCAGAGTGGAGGAGCACAGAACGCAACCACCACAGTGCTCTTACGTCGCCCGGAATGGCAGGTGCGCTTAATCCATCCTGCTCGCTCTCTGGAGACCAACAAGCTGCTGGAAGAGGAGGCTTCGCTTGCATCCCCTTCCACACTGCTCCCAGCTCCTCACCGACTGCAACGCAGGATGTTGGCAAAAAATTCCCCCTGCATCATGCAATGCGGGAAGATGGCAAGAAATGCCCCCTGTGTCATACAACGCAGGATGTTGGCAGAGAATGCTCCCTGCGTGAATCACAGCAGAAAAATGGCAGAGAACGCATTCTGCGTCATTCAACATGCGACATTGGCAAAGAAGGCCACCCGCGACAGGGAAAGCGGGAAGCCGGCAGAAAATGCCACCTGCACTGTGTATCAAGGGAAGTCGACCAAGAAGTAAACCCTCAAACCCGGCACCCCTATCCCATCTGCCAGGCAGAAGACAGAGAAGGAGCAGCTCCAGGTTAGCGAGAAAGGTGGAATAATCAGTGAACTGAGAACTTTGAGAATTCAGAGATTGGAACAAATGCTTCAGGAATCTGAAAACGTTTGGCTAGCTGTTCTGGCCAAAGGAAGACAAGTATTTGCTGAGCAGCTCCAGGAGAAGGAGGCTGAACTCAACACCAAGTACCATGAAATTTGTGCACAGAACCAGGATCTTGAAGTTTTGAAGGTTAAGTTAAGGGATGCTACACTGGTCAATTGTCACGTCTCAAAGAATCTTCAGGAGACAGAATTAGAGGCAAAGGAACTGGAGGGCAAGTGTAAGTGACTGGAAGATGAAAACATCTCTCTCCAGGCCAGAAATCACCAGCTGCAGGAAAGCCACCAGTCTGAGATATGTTCTCTTCAGGAGAATTTGGCTAAAGTTAGATGGGAACTTGAGGAGAAGCAGCCTGGGTATCTAGAAGATGAAAGGAACCAGAGAGAACAGGTTATGTGGTTAACTGAAAGCTTGAACAGTATCCAGGAGAAACTAAGGGTTGAATCAGAAAAGCTCAGTCTGGTAAATGTAAACCGCGATGCACTTCTCATGGACATTCACCAAAGAGATGAACAGATCAGCTGCATGAACATTCAGATCACTCTGAACATTCAGAACATTCAGAGGAGTTGCTGACCGAGCTCAACCAGCAGCTGACAGAGAAAGAAGCCTCCGTGCTACAGGTGAATACCTCGGCCACAAACAAAAGGCTGAAAACTGAGGAAAGGATCACCAATCTGCTTTCGCAACTTGAGGAGACCAAAGGTCGCTTGTCTCTTTGTCAGAGGGAACTCAAAACCAGGGAAACAGAAGGAAGAGCTCTGGCTCAGGACTATGGTAAACTTCAAGGAGAGGTCAATAGACTCATGAAAGAGAATGAGGTCCTGAGAATGCTGCAATTATTATATCATTATAGTCCGAAGGGAATGGCTGAAGAAAATGAAGGAACCGGAGAACCAAACCGCATGCACTGCAACAAGGGGAGCAGAGCTTCCGACTTTGCAGGAGAAACTGGAGAATAAAGTGGCCAATATGGAACAACAACTGAACCAGACCAGGGCAGAGCTGAAGCAGGTACAGGACAACAGTGCCGTTCTGCAGGCAGAACTAGAAGAAACCCGGAGGGAGGCCAGTAAACTCACAGAGCCGCAAGAACATGTCAGAGGTATGGGAGCAGTATTAGAGACCTGGTGTTCAGAAATGAAGGTCTTGAAATCACAACTTGCTCAGCAGACCCAAGTGCAAGCTAGAACACTGATGGAGAGCTCCAAAGTGGAGCAGTGGAGGAACAGTCTGACGGATGAGGAGGGCAACTTGAGCTTTTCAATCCCATCTATACCTCACTTTATCTCCGCAATGACTTTCACACCGAGTCTCCTATAGCTTTGTTGTCTAATAGCAAGTTCGGCTTCATCATGATCGATGGTAGCAGTGTGTGATATGGGACATCACAGGGCAGCCCTAGAGAAGTGCTACATAAGGTTACACTGGACCCTCCCAAGGAGCATGTCCAAGGAAGGCAGTTTGCACAGTTTTGCATTTTTGAGGTTGGAAGAGAAGCCAAGAAGTTGCTATTTTTATGAGAACCTGAACACCATGTGGTTATTCCTACAATTACAAGGGGCAGAGAGCCACAGGGCAGAGAAAGACAAGACCATTTGTCTGACATCCAAACAGAAAATGGATAGTTCTCGCATTGCAGACAAGGGGACAGGACAAGAGTATGAACTGAGTAAGTGTATGCCTATGTTGAAATGGTTTGCCAAGAACTTTCAGAAGTTTGGTGCCCCTCTGGAGATCATCGGCAGCAATCAGAAGGAGGCACAAAGCCCAAAGGAACACAAGCACTTCCACAAGGAGGTCTTGAACATTGTATCTTCAGTTTTCCCGGACGTTTCAGTGGACTCGGCACAGAGCAACTGACTGCAGAATGTTGCAATGCGTACCCAGAGCAGTCATCACGGGGCATCTATCAGTGAAACCAGGAGCAAGTCTCCTGTTCTGGAGGATGTACTCACCTTGGAGACCTTGCAGGTTATTGGTGCGGATTGTGTGCCCGAGATGTGAGAAAAGTAAAAGTGAAAACCCTTGTCATTGCGAGGTCACAGCACTGCAAACCATGAACCACAACGAAATTGGACCTCTGCTTTTAATCCATGCACACAAACACCATGCAGCAGTGGGCAGCTATTGAAAGCACCCGGGGAGCAGTGACGGGGACGGTACCTTGCTCAGGAGTACCTCAGGGCAACCTACTTGTGAGGGAATCAAACCCCCAATCTTCCGATGCAGGGCCAACTCCCTAACCACTAGGCCACCGCTGCCCCGCGTTGAAGGCCCAAAGTAATGGAGAGGACTGCAAGAATGATGCCTATGAAAGCCAGTGCAACGAGGAATGTCTTCAGTATACCCAAGGTGAGAAGTGTATTAGCCAGAGGAAGGTGGGTGATGAAATCCCTTATGTTCAAGTTTGCTCCAAAGTAACAAACTGCTTTTGTCTGTGGGAGGATTGCGACCTGCACAGTGGTGACTGCAGAAGCCAGTGCCCTCCCAGGAACATGATCTGGGATGGTAAAGATAACTGCTTGGATAGCACAGATGAAACTGGCTGTGCACCAAGAGAGAGGTCTAAATGCATCAGTGAGCAGTGTATGTCCATGAAGTCCCACTCTGATAGCCCAACAGACTGCATGTGGAGGATCATGTCTCAAAGGTATGGTCTGTATTACTTCACAGTCAGGATAGCTACAATGCCAAGGGCGGTTCCCATGATCATGGAACTCTGAACTGGACTGCGACTTTGGGGTACCCCTCAACACCGCCAACAGCCCTGGACGAGGCTGTGGCAGGTCAAGGCCCCCCTTTAGTTAGTCTGATTGTGTAGACCAGGCCATGTTCCCCTTAAGGGGGCTGTGTGTTTGTTTGCTGGAGGTTTTTGTTCTTTGGCCTCCCCCCAAAGGCTCAGATTGGGGTGAGGCTATGTTTTGGGCCCACGGGAGTTGCGCTTTTTTGGGGGGGGTTCTGTTTTTTTTTGTGGTCACGTTAGAGGGCACTCTGTTCTGACTGAGTACACCTGAGCTCATGAAGGCACAGGTGTGCTTCATTGGGGCTGACTACTTAAGCCCCAATGAGTCAGAACAGACTACGGTTCAATAGGCAAAGCCTGAAGTTACGGGTGGCTCAGTTTCAGTTTTGTGTCTGCTTTTGGTGACTTTCAGAAATAAAGTTATATCTTGGATCACTGGCTCTGCGCAGATGTCCTTCCTGCACCCCGCCACCATAACAAAAGCAATCATTTCTGCCATATTTACATGTAAGTTTAAAAACATTAAAAACATTTACATATTGCATCATTTTCTTTTTTGTATCTTAAAAGGAAGAACATTTTAGTGCCCGTTATATGGTCCATTTATAAGAGCTACAGTAGTAAAAAAATAAATAAACCATATTAAATTTTCTTGGGTAATTGTTATAGTGCAATTTTATTTAATCTGGAAAAGAGAAGTTTGCAAAGTCACATCAATGTGAGGTTGGTTGCTAGGACAACAGAATGTTTCAAATATTCTAATATGTTATTAAATACAAAGCTAGACACATGATGGCCATGGATCTTTTCATTCTTAACATTAAAAAGTCTTTCATTATAGCCAATACATTTCTGTTTCTCTTTGTGTGCATTGGTCTGTGTGTGAGAGTGTGTCTCACCTGCCAGGGCTGAAGGGTATGTATTCTGGCACAGCTATTGCCACTGAAAGGCCCGTTTCCTTCTTCACACCTCATCAGGTCCTGCAGGGCATGTGCCAGGGCATAAACAGCTTTATACACGTTATAGGAGGCTCTCAACTCAGACACGTCAGTGTACGCTGTGTCTGCGTTTTTGAGGTCTTCCTCTCCTGTGCACACTTTTCTCTCCTGTCCATCAGCTTGCATGCTTCCAGAATCAAATGTGCACCCAAACATTTCTTCCCAGAAATTCCTTACCATGTTGTTTTGGGGATCTCTGTCAGGGAGAAGCTGGAGCAGGAAGTCCTGGAGCCCCTGGATCTCTCCACGGCGGATGGCGATGCCAAGTGTGCCACCCAGGAACGGCAGCAGACGTGGGGTGTGGAAGACGGGCGAGGTGGCCCAAGCCTCACTGGCTATCCACTGCCTGCCAGTCAGGTTCCTCACTGCCACCTCATCCATAAGTGGCAAGAGATAAGCCTCAGTGGAGATCACCACCACAACTCTGGCTGTGGAGGCTCCAATCACGTCGACAATACGGCCTACATCCCTGCGGTTGTTGTCCCTTGGCAGCATTTCAGAGTAGGCCACACATCCACCGAGCTCCATCTGCACATTCTGATGAAAAGCATGGGCAGCATAGAGGCCGTAGTCGTCATCGCTGTAGACCAGCCCCACCCAGGTCCAGCTGAATCGCTTCAAGATCTGGACAATAGCACGCACTTGGAAACTGTCACTGGGGATGGTCCTGAAAAAAGAGGGGTACTGACTCCGGTCACTGAGACAGGAGCATGTGGCAAAGTAGCTCACCTAAAGAAAAGCAAAACAAAACATACAAGAACAAAAGGAATTTTTTTTTTTTTTAAAGGCAAAGAAAATGTATTAGGATTATAGAGATAATATGAGGGAGCTGTAAAGTAAGGTCTACTTTATCAGCTAATGAT
>JABMDN010021658.1:0-12043 GCA_017165825.1 Hepsetus odoe
AAGTGAGAAAGTTACATTTCTAAGTTCTGAGCAATGTTTCTCTGGGTGAAACATCTCAGCTGCCCCCTGCTGCACAGTGGTTTGGGACCCAGGATTGGAAACTTGCAGGCTTCCTGCTGTGTGTGTGTGTGTGTGTGTGTGTGTGTGTGTGTAGGGGGGTTAAATGCAGAGGCTTCATTGCATTGTTGTTCACTATGTGTTGTGGTGTGTGTCACAATGACAAGTTAGTCACTTTCACTTCACCACTTCCACACGACATGTCCAGACTTCATGTCCCTAATTACAGGGACAGTCCTCCTGGAGCAGCTTGGGATTAAGGGTTTTTTGCTCAGGAACCCAATGGTGGTTGTGCCAGAGGGGGGATTCAAACCGCCAACCTCCTGGTGTGTGAGTGAGTATCCTACCACTAGACCACCAGCACCGTCTAGAGTACAGTCTCAGTGTTCCTGTGGCAACACTACTGTTTTACATTCTTTACAAAAAGGACAAGCAGCTCAGAAAATGAGTGTTTACAAAAATACCAGAATTATTAACAGAATGGATCAGGATTGTATTACTGTAGTGTTTACATCGCAGCCATTGTGTTAGTCAAGTATTGTCTCCAGGAACCTTTAGATCTGAGCTTCTATATTTTTATATATTCGGATTGGGGGGTCTGTTAGATCCTGTAGATCAGTAGTTACTGTTCTGAGCTCATGTTTACAGATTATTATGTTTAATAGCTTGTTTGTGGTGCCCCGGTGGCTGAGTGGGAATCACTGTCTCCTCACAGTGAGAAGGTCCAGGGCAGGACGGTCCAGGTCCTTTCTGTGTGGTGTGGACATGTTGTCCTTGTGTGTGTTTGTGTTTCTTCTGGGAGTTCCGTTCTCCTCCCACCGTCCAAGGACCTGCAGCTCAGGTGGACTGGAGGTGATACATTTCTCTGAGAGAGAGAGAGAGTGTGTGTGTGTGTGTGTGTGTGTATGTGTTTTTGCGTATCTGCCCTTTTGATGGACTGGTGACCTGTCCAGGGTTTCTCCTTGTCTTTTGCCTTGTGAGAGCTGGGACAGATTTTAACACTGCAACCCTAATTGGGACAAGTGGCTCAGAAAATGAGTGAGTGAGTTTTTTTTTATTGTATCAGGAATGAATCTGTCCTTAGTTTTGTATCTGCCAATCTTATTCATTGGAGTGTGACTCCATGTTTGGTGGATTTCACCATCACCTTATTTTAAAGGTCAAAGGAATCTTCTGTTTTTCTACAAAATTGCTCAAAGCTGGTTTTGTTTCCTGCATTTTTACCTGCTTTGTGGAGAATCTTTTTTATTGTTTTATCGATTATTTAATTTGAACGTTGATGCTACTTTTTATACCATTTAAATGGAATTGTACTGAATGAGATTTACATTTTTAAGTGCGTAGCACTGCCGCTCTGTTTGGGTGAAACATCTCAGCTGTCACAGTGGTGGGGTGAGGGAAGGATGTCAATGCAGAGCTAGATCTCCCAGACATACTTTTATTAAACATAAACTGAATCCAGACCATGAAACTGGAACAGAACTTGACAAAACCACTCGTAACTACAACTTAAGCTGAAAGAATGAGCCACACTCTCTTCTGACTCATTGAGGCTTAAGTAGTCAGCCTCAATGTAGTACACCTGTGCCTCATGAGCTCAGCTGTGCTCTTGCAGACCAGAGCACCCTCTACCGTGAACAAAACAAAAGCACAATACCAAAAGTCCTGACATCAGCATCTCGTGTGTGTGTAAATGTGATTTCTGTGCCTTTACAGCTGATGTTTATACATTTCACCTCTGTGGGGTGTTTGGAGAATAAAGATCACTAAATGTTCTGAACTGCTGTAAATCATTATTGAACAGAAATGTGTGAAGAAGGTCGAATTTCCCCTACAAGAGACACACAGAGGAGAGAGGACGACTGATTGGATTTACTTTGTTTACTCCATTTGTTTCTTCTGCTGGTGTGTAGTGATGTAGAGCTCTAAAGGGTGTTAATGTACCGTACGTCTAGAACTCTTGTGAGTTTCAAAAGATCTTGATCAGGTGTCTCCTCCACCTGTGAACCAGAGCTGCAGGACCCCAGGATCTACACTAGAGGTCTCCCTGTCCCAGGAAAATAAACTGAAACTGAAAATGAGGCTGCAAATGCTGCTTGTAGAGCCTGATTTAAAGATCTTTCAACTGCTTCATTGAGTGCTTTTATACAAACTGTTACTGAAAACTGCAGACTCCAATATGTGTTTTGTTTGTTTATTGGGGGGTTTTTGTTCATTTTGGGGTAAATCTCTGTATTACTGTGAACTGGGTGTGAGGCAATGAATCCTCCCTGCTGGCTTGTTGCTGGAAATCTAAACGTGCTTGAGAACATTTCTGTTAAAAGTGAACGAAAAGTGCAAGTTCATGTTTAAATAAAAAAAAAAAATACATTTCATGAACTTCCTGGATTGTGAATCTCTGGTGCTACTAAGTTCCAGTTTGTATCTCAGTTCACAAACACCTCATGCATGAAAGAGCAGCTCCTTTTTCAGGGTTTCTGTTCTACTTCAATTAGAAATCTATAGTATTTCGTATCTTACCCAGAGAGACTCCCATTCCTTAACTACTTAGACAGTTTCTCTGGAGGGTTTACGGTTCTTGTTCAGGAACCCGGTGGTAGGTGGGACTGAAGGTGAAAACGCATTGAAAAGCAGTTGCAAAAACGAGAAAAAACTAAAAAAAAAAAAAAAAACGAGTAAAACTAACGCTGTTCTCATGGGTTTGGAGAAGTGATCCTTTAAATGCATTATAAAGATTTCTGATAAATGAGATTCTTTCTGGTTTAAATAATGTACCACATTTCCATCACTAACATCAACAAGTGCACACAAATCACTTCATGGCAAAACACAAAAATAATTTATTTTGGTTTGTCATTGGACTGTTAATACAATTTTCTTAATTGAACTAAAGGTACGGTGATGGAAGTGTGTGGGAAAGACTGTGTTATTTAGAGAGCACACAGCAAACAAGATATCTCAGAAAAATCAGCCTTTTATATTAATCTCAATAAAATATAATCAATTTAAACCCAAACTAAACCTAAAACATACTAGTCTGCTCAACATCAGCAAATATTTGAGAGCAGTGAATGGATTTAAAAAGTTTTTTGTTTTTTCAAAATTAAAGTATTTTTTAAAGTTCAAGTACTTTAATTTTAATCCATAATTTTATCATAAAATTGTAATACAAAAAAACTTGAAAAAATGAGAACTGATCTAGACGGGACAATAATGATGGTAGACTCACTTTGTCCTCCCTGCAGCACTGCATTCTGGGCTGAAAGTGTCATAAACACAGGTATTATTCACTGTTCCTGATGAAAAGACAAAACAACACAGACCATTTCTACTGCTCTTTTCAAACTCACTCTGGGTGATGACTCTCCAACCCCTCTCCTCTTCTTTCAACTCATCTGAAAAAAGGAGAAGATCTCATCAGTGTCTCCCCTCAGTAACCACCATGTTTTTAATCTAATCCCTGCCTAATTTAAGAAGTCCACCAGTCTGATTATAATCTCACCAATCAAACTCTTTCTGCCAGCCCTTCTAACTAGAGATTTATGTACCTCGTCTAAATGGGATCAGTTGAGATCAGTTTTGTAGGTGCTCCAACCATCCAGCTTATGAAGAACACTTTACTTTGTCTTCTGGAGGCCAACCTGCATCTAATATCATGTCAAAGAGATAAAACCAGTGGAAAGATATAAATGCAGTGTTTTTAAGATTGTGGAGGCCTTGAGATGTTTTTTGGTTTTGGTTGACGGACTAAATTTTAGAGCATCTGATTGATCCACTAACAGGATCAGCTGGAAGAAGAAGAAGATCTAAGGGTTTGTCTTAAAATTACCAACAGTAAAACCAAATGAGTATAAAGAGACATCATCCCAGATGGTCAGCTTATTCTTCACTCCAGTCTGCTGGTCTGACAAGATCTGTGTGGGAGCGACGCTCTTCAGACCCCCCGCAAACAAACACCTTTCAGTCTGCAGTGGAAACGGCACACAAAACCCAAACTCCAGCATTAAGGGACGAGGCCCCAGGATCGGAGGCTCATGGGTTCGAATCCTGGACCACTAGGTTACTATGTAGGTTTCTTTGATCAAGGTTATATTTCTGCATCAACCATTAGCCACCTTAACTGTGCCCCCTTGCACAATGGAAGTTACATAAACACCTGATTTGAAGGTTTTGTGGAAGAACTTTAGCATTTCTATCCAGGGTGTGTCCCCCGTCCTTCGCCCTGTGTCAGCTGGGATGGACTCCAGCACTCCCCTGCGACCCCGCTTAGTGGCTTAGTGGCCTAGTGGTACGGGCGTTGGCCACGTGATCGGAAGATCCGGGGTTCGAACCCCTTCCCAATGGGTTGCCCTGATGTACCCTTGAGCAAGGTGCCGTCCCCGTCCCGCTCCTCCCTGCGATGGGCTGGCGACCTGTCCAGGGTGCATCCCCCGTCCTTGCCCTGTGTGCGCTGGGTTGGACACCAGCACTCCCCCGCGACCCCGTTTGGGATAAGCGGCAGATAATGGATGGATGGATGATGCCACTTTTTTTTTTTCACCATATTTGCACATTTTAGCCAAAGGTTTTAAGTTTTAAAGTTTTAAGCAATGTTAATATGTTTGTGTGAATCGTCTCAGCAGGGAAACTTTTATAAGTAAGTGAGGAACAATCCAAGACAACAAGATTTAGCTACTAAATGGTCACTGAAATAGCTCCATCTGAATGGGGGAATTTTTAAATCATACATTGTTTGATTTACAGGTAGATTTACTTTATTTACATTTCCATCTTTTATAATTCCAGTTCCACATAATGACTGAGTGCTCTAAAGCTGAAAGAGTTCGACAAAAATGATTGATGTTCATTTTATGAGCTTCCTCTGAGTGTGTAAGAGGTGAAATGAAAAAAGTTTCCAAATACAGTATGCTGTAAAACAACCATCACATTCAGTAAATACAACTTTACAAAAAACTATAAACAGATTTCTAGATTAAATTTTTTTTTGGCAGAATGTGATCAGAACACTTGGTTCACTGTTTCAGAGTCAGAATCACAAAAGTTTATTTATTGCAAAGGAAATTGGTTTTGTTGCTACTGCACAGATAGACAGAGGCACATGCAGACATGAGAAATATAGAAAAATACAAAGAAAAAAGATTAAAGGAAGATAAAAATGAATATGATAAACTACTGTACTGAATATTCATGAAAAGTACTTTGGACTATATAAACTCATTTCCACACTCTATGCTGTATTATTATATTAATATGTGTACCCTGCTAAACCCAGGGATACACAGTGCCAGTCCCAGTACCAGATAAATGTCAAGAAGGGCATCCGTTGTAAAACTTTTGCCCAGTAAATATACACACACACTGACAGTTTGTCTTTCATGATTTCTTGTTTGCTGTCCAATAACTATTTAAAGATGTAAAACACTTTTATTTTTTTCCTCTTAAACAAAAAGCCTGATTCGTGGTCCAAAGGCTCAGAATTTATCTGAATCAGACTCAACTGCTCTAATCTATTTTAATATTTAGACTAAAACTTAATGATCCCACACAGACAATGATCATTGAATTCTTTCAGGTAATCAGTGTCTCTACTTTATCTTTGAACAAAGAAAATGCTTTTATCTGTATTCTTTGACTTTCCTTTTGGTGAATGTACTTGTCGTTTAGAACTAATTTTACTTTCAATCTTTAATTTTTTGTTCAATCCAAATTTGTGAAGTTAATTTGAAGGAATGTGTTCTGAATTATACATCAATGTAACATATTGATAGCAGATAAAGTATTAAAAAACTATATCCCAGAGGGTGGTGGTGGTCTAGTGGTAGGATACTCACCTATAGACCAAATGGTTGTAGGTTCAAATCCCACCTTTGGCACTAACACCATTGAGTTCCTGAGCAAAACCCTGAACCCTGAGCTGCTCCAGGGGGACTGTTCCTGCAATAAGCAACTGGAAGTCACTCTGGATAAGAGTGTCTGATAAATGCTGTGTGGAAACCCCATGAAAGACTTCTTGCCAAATACCCCCATCTTGTGTCCTGATTATGTTACTGTAAGTATCAGAAAGTTTTTAACTTCATATTATGTCTATTTAAAAGAATGTTTGCCAGTAGGTGCTGTATGGTGGTTTGGTAAAAAAGTTCATGAATCCTGACATGAGTTACTAATTGAAGATGACACTCTGCAGTGTCTGCAGTGCCTTCCACAGTGAAGCTCAGGACATCCAGGTGACAGTCCTCCTCACATCACCTGATATCAATAAGGGACCACATGCTGTCCCCCAGTATAACTATCTCCCCATTACTCTAGAAAACAAACAGGACACCTTCATGAAGCTCCAGAGAAGAAAAACACCAAACACTGTTTACATGTTAGTAGTAATTTAATGGTTTTCTGAAGTAACTTTAGTCATTAGATTTGTGAGGTAAATATAAACCCTGTTAGCTTTGTGAGGTAACATTATCCCATTACTGAGGTAACTACAGCATGACCTATTGGTTTAGTATTAGTTGTACCTTTACTTGTGAGCTTAACGTAGCTAAAAATAAAGAAATGGGAGAAATAATTGTAAAATTGTAACTGACTGTATAGCTGGAATTTTTTTTAAACTAAAATATTAAAAAAAGAACAGGGAGGTATTTTTTCAAAAAAAGCTCAACATCCAATTTATGTTAACTAAAACAAAAAGCCAACACTGGCCAATATTTGCAAACCTTTTACTGTGAAATAAAGTTACTTATAGATACTGTTTTAAATAATAATTAATAACATATAAAATACTCCTCTGCTCCTGAGTTTTCTTTTTTCCATTTTTATGTCATCAAGAACTTTCAAAGTGATATTTCCATTAAACTGTGTTACTCTGTGTTACTGTGTTATTATTGTGTCATTTGTTTCATCAGTGTTTGTGACATCACTGTGACATCACTGTGACATCAATGTGACATGATATCACTGATATCCTTTTTGTTCATTCAATCAGTTCCAATTCAGTTCAATCACTAGTTTATATTAAACTCTGTTCAGTTCTAAATGACTGTATTATTATAGACTCTGAATCTGGAGCGTTTCACTAGTTTATATTAAACTCTGTTCAGTTTTCACTGTTTATGTAAATCCTTCTCTCAAGAAAAAATCTTTCGGAGGACAACAATTACATTTTAAAATGTTTTAATCTTTTTTCCCACGAACTCTAAATGACTCTTCTGATCTGCGAATCGACTCCCAGAGTTCATTTAAGGACTCGGTTCAAAGACCGATTCATTTCTGACCGGCACGTTAGTCGCAGAGGTTCTTGGGAGTCCGTTCATTTCTTCCATCGTTGTCCTCCACGTGTCTTTCATTTCACCGCCTCAGTGATGGATGAAGGTTCTGATGGAGAGAAGAATCATATCAATATTTTTGCTGCTGATGTTTCGTTTTACTCTCACGGTTTCTGGCGGTACGTTTCATTTCTGAGTTACTTTCACTTTTAAAGAGCGGGAAACTTTAAAGTCGTTTTGTCTCATTCAATCCCTCTGACTTCGGTGAAGTTCCAGTTTTTTAATATTTCACTAAAACCAGTACATTTAACCCCGTTCAGTTCAGTTGGTCTTTATTAAGCTCCATGCTGGTTAGTTTAACCCGTACAGTCTGTAGAGTTTAGATGAAGGTTTGGGTTCAGTTCAGCTGTATTAATGGATCATGTGTTCAAGTGGGGACATTCAGCTCCAGTCTCAGATACAACCTTCAGATCCAGCTTTATTTGAGGGAATCAGCACCCACTGCATTGATCTTCATGAAGCTCTAGTCTGGAGGTTGAGATTTCCCATCATTCATCAGAAATATTTAAAAATGACAAAAGTGAGGTAACTTCTTTCGGCTGACACCATTGAGGGGTCACCACAGCGGATCATCAGTTTCTGTTTTTTTTTCTTTCTTGGTCCTCTGCATCTTCCTCCTTCAAACCGACCCACTGCATGTCCTCTCTCACCACGTTCATAAACCTCCTTTTTGGTCTTCCTCTTCTCCTCTTTCCAGGCAGATGCATCCTCAGCATTCTTCTCTCAATTTAATCCTTGTCTCTCATTTGGACATGTCCAAACCAACTCAACCTTGCTTCACTAACTTTGTCTCTAATTTACTCATTTATAATCCTGTCCATGTTCGTCACTCCCAGTAAATCTCAGCATCTTTAACTTTCTGCCTCAGGTCTTTTTGCCATTGCCATTGTTTCCAACCTGTATAGTCTCACTACTGGGGCAGTGGTGGTCTAGTGGTTAGATTGTGGGTTCGATTCCCTCACCAATAGGTTACCCTGAGCAAGGTACCGTCCCCGTCACTGCTCCCCAGGCACATTCAATAGCTGCCCACTGCTGCACGGTGTTTGTGTGCATGGGTTAAATGCAGAGGTCCAATTTTGTAGTGGTTCACTGTGTGCTGTGACCTCGCAATGACGGGTTGTCACTTTCACTTTTCATTCCTGCAAACCTTCCCTTTCACTCTAGCTGGTACCTGTCTGTCACACACTCCTGCCACTCTTCTCCACCCTTTCCATCCGGCCTGCACTCTTCTTCACCTCTCTTTCTCACTGCCCATTACTCTGATCTGTTCATGCCAAGTACTTAAATTCCTTTTCCTTTGTCACATCCTAACCTTTTCACCGTCCTCACTTTTGTTCACGCTCAAGTATTCTTTTTTTTCTCACTCACTTTCATTCCTTTCCTCTCTAGAGCATCTCTCCAGGTTCTCCTTATGCTGCTCCGTACTCTCACTATAGATCACAATATCATCAGCAAACATCATCGGCCACAGAGACTCCTGTCTAACCTTGTCTGTCAACCTGTCCATTACTATTGCAAACAAGAACGGGCTCAGTAGTGATCACTGATGTAATCCTCCCTCTGTTTAAAATGCATCAGTCACTACTCACCACTGTCACACTGCAATGCAACTCCTTCTGACCTTTTCCATCAACACCCTCAGAGCAAACACTGTATCTGTTGAGCTCTTTCTCAGCATAAAACCATACTGCTGTTCACTGATCTTTTCTCAACTTGCTTCTACTACTTGATCCAATATCTGCAGGCTGTGGCTGATCAACCTTTTCCCTTCACAAATGGGAAATCTAATCAGCACTGTTCTAAGAGAGTAAATCCGGCCACCACTTCATATCATTTCTTCCTCTGTTCTCCACAGATAAACACTCTCTGTGTTACCTCTACACTCTCCAGTCTAAGCGAGCTTCAGAAAACATCTTTCAGTTCAGAGCTGTGACTCTGCTGAACGACACACAGATCGACTCCTACAACAGCAGAGATGGTGTCAGGACTCCTAAACAGGACTGGATGAAGGAGATACCAGAGAACTACTGGAAGAGAGGAACTGAGAAGCTGAAGTCTGAAGGACAGTGGTTAAAAAATATTTTTTACTTGCTGGGCTTTGGACACAAGAGGGCAGGTGAGAAGATGCCTATTGTTGACTGACTTGTTGTTAAAGTTGTTGCTGTTTGTCTAAGATTTTTATTTTAATTATTTGTAGTTGTACCGTAAAGTTAAAATCCATAGTTTTTGCTAAATTAAAATATGTTAATGACTTCATCCAAACCCTTGAACTATTAAGTACATTAATTGTTTGAGTTTTCCCCGTTTTCACCATCAGTCACTGTAATGGTGGCTGAGTGCGGGTTGGACGTCAATGCGGAGCCAAGAGTCGGGAACATAACTTTATTATTCATATAACCAAAACAAGATACAAGGACCTGTCAAAACCACCCATTAACTTAAGGCTTCGCCTCGTGAATGTTCTGACTCAATGGGGCTTAAATAGTCAGCCTCAATGAAGCACGCCTGTGCCTTCATATGCTCAGGTGTGCTCAGTCAGAACAGGGCGCCCTCTACCTCACCAAACCTGAAACCCAACCGTGACAGGACCCCCCCTTAAATAGCCACCCCCCCTATAGGGCACATGCCCATGTCCACAAAAACCAAACTTAAACACAAAGGGACCTCTGACCATGTCCAGGGCTGCTGGTGGTGGTGAGGGGTATCCCAGAATTTCAATCCCTTTCTTGGCCTTGTGCTCAAAGGAACAGAACTTAGTTTTTTGCATGGATTTTAGTTTCACAACAGACAGTTTTCACATTACTCACGTAGTTCTTGTCCTGATGCTTTGCATTGTAGCCCTCTCGGAGACAGAGCCATACAGACCTTTTATCCTCGGCTTGATTCTCAACACCTTGTCTAACTTCGGGGTGTTTCCAAACATCCAGATCTGTAAAGGCACCATGCCAAAAACCTTATGTCAATCCAGTACATACTGCACAAGATCTCCACTGGTTTGTGTGCTTTTGGTGGAGGTGTTGGACTTGGAGGCTCTAGTGATGGCAGGAAACCAGAGTTTAGCTTATATCCATTAGCTTATATATATTTATATCCATCACTGTGGCCTGCATGTCCAACCTGGAACTAATCCTTCCTCAGGTGTTCATAACCAAAAGTATGATGTTCTCCTTGGGGAAGGTGTGGAGATTTACTATAGTCTTTCTCCTCTGAGTGATTATGGCAGTCTGTAGAGCCATCAGAGCAGAACTTCATGGACATGCACTGGTCACTGGTGCATTGAGACTTCTCTTTCAGAGCACAGCCAATCTCATCTGTGCCATTAAAGCAGTCTCCTTCACCATCACAGATAACACTCATGGGAGGACACCGGCTTCTGCTGTCATCGCAGTGCATTACATCAGAGCAATCCTGAACATGAGGGATTACATCACACACCACTTTCTGGTTAATACACTTCTCACCTTGGGCACACTGACGACATTCCTTGTTGCACAGGCTTTCACAAACCTCTGCACCCTGCTTTCAGTCTTTCTCTTCATCACACACATGATTGTAGGGGATGTACAGACCTTCGCAGTAAGGCTTGAGACTGACTGAAGAGTTCAAGGCTGAAGTTCCTCCAACGATGCGCTCATGGTTGTCTGAGCAGTTCTTGTTTGTGTTGTTTGCAAGGCCCTTGTTGCCATCTTCACAGTGACTGCAGGTTCTGTGTGCCCTGCATTCTCCTTCCTCAGAATGCTCCTGAGCAGTCTCAGAAACTCTGATCTCCGTGACTGGTGCATAATCAAGAACATGGACACTGCTTAATATCTCGGATATATAATCCAGGCTAAGAACCAGCAAAGCCGCCAAGGAGTGCACATAATTAAGACCGGGAGCCCTGCTCTTGGTTCCACTGAGAGAAGCTCCGCATCGACCCCTCATGTCCTGCAGTGCAACTTACCTCAACCAGTTACCCTGTTCTGAGTCTGCTGAATTGTGAAGGGAAAACAGAAGGTTGGATGTTCATGATTTACTTGTGGAAAGAGTTTGGCTGGTAATCTGAGCACTCATCTCAGAGTACTCACACAGCTGCTCAGCCTCTGGAATCTTTACCTGCCTCTCTTTTTCCATCAAACTGTTCCTCAGCTGCTCCTCTTTGGAGTTATCCACCAGGATCCCAGCATGCACTGGTGTCTGCTGAGCAAGTTGAGATTTCGAGATCTTCACTTCTGAGCATCAGATCTTCAATTCGGCTTCAATACCTCTGACATGCTCTTGCAGCTCTGTGTGCTTATTGGCCTCTCTGGGCTTTTTCCTGTTCAGCCTGCAGAGCAGCATGGTTGTCCTACACCTGCTTCAGCTCTGCACTGGTCATATTCAGCTGTTCTTCCATAGTGGCCACTTTAGTCTCCAGCTTCTTCTGCAAGGTTTGAATCTCTACTCCCCTTGTTGCATTGCATGCAGCTTGGTTCTCCTGTTCCTCTGCTTTCCATGCTGCAAAGGGCCTTCTTGGTTGGACGTTAACGTGGAGCCAGGTGTCAGGAGCATAACTTTATTGTGAACTAAGACATTTTATATATTTCTAGTGTCTGTAATTGAGATTTAATAGGTTCTCTCCTCTTCTTCAGATGGTCATCATCTTCAGTGGAGGCAGGGCTGTGAGGTGGAAGAGCTCCTGGACGGTT
>JABMDN010021666.1:0-7500 GCA_017165825.1 Hepsetus odoe
TGTGTGTGTGTGTGTGTGTGTGTGTGTGTGTGTGTGTGTGTGTGTGTTAGAGTCACTAAGTGCTATTTTCCTCTCTGTGTGTTCTTGCTGGGACTGTAAATAATAAATAAAGGCTTGAAAAAGGAATAAAGTGTGTTTTCTAACAGTAGGACGGAGGAAGTGAGTTCACCCCGGGCCGTGTTTTTGTTGATGAAGTGAACGGGATGCTGATCTTTCTTTCGTTAACTGACTCCTTTACTGAAGGCTCCATCAGCAGCCCTGCTGGAAGGAGGGTATTTATTGTCACATTGAGGAGGACATGAAGTAGAAGGACATGAAATGTAAACTATGCCATTTGACTGGTTGAGGAAAAACCAGTCAGCCTCCTCCTATATACAGTAGTGTGCAAAAGTTTTAGGTGTGAAAAAATGCTGTAATCAAAGAACGCTTTCAGAAATATCAATAATGATTGTTTATTTTGATCAATTTACAAAATGCAAAGTGAGCGAACAAAAGAAAAATCTAAATCAGATCAATATTTGGTGTTACTATCTTTTGCCTTCACACCAGCATCAGTTCTTCACCTGTTTTACCAAACAGGTACTGATGATCATCAATGTCACAAAGAGGTTGAAACACAGTCATGTTTGGAACAACCTACCGAGCTCCTTCAAAAACTGTGTGCAAGTGTACCTAGAAGAACTGTTGCTGTTTTGAAGGCGAAGGGTGGTCACACCAAATATTGATTTGATTTAGATTCTCTTTTGTTAATTCATTGCATTTTGTTGATTGGTGAAAATAAATGATTCACACTTCCATTTCTGAAAGCGTTCTTTATTTACAGCATTTTTTCACACCTGCCTAAAACTTTTGCACAGTACTGAATATATATATATATATATATATATATAATCATATCATATCAACTCTGTGGTCAAGCTCTATTGACCGGTGACTATGACGATTATGGTACATATGTAACACATATCCCCTCTGTGGTCAGAACCTGACCGTTAATGAAAGTCTAAAGGACCCAAGATGACATTAGATAAGACTAAGCAGGACAGAGCTCTGAAGACGGAAAGGAGAGAAGGACTGAAAGGTTCCAGTGATGGAGGAATGGTGAAATAAGAGGTATAATGAAAGTGGATATCACAGAGGAGGAACCAGAGGATCGTTATAGGGTCCCATTAGATGGAACACTACAAAGTGACCCAATTAAGACCACATAGATCTTTTTTTTTTTTCCATGTGCAGCAAAGTCACCACCCCTGTAGTTCTGGAACTGCAATTTAACCAGAAAGTCCAATCGAGATCAAGATGCCATCACAAACCCAGAAAATTCACTCTTTCAAATCAAATTGTAATTAAAGTCATCAAAGAATCACCATTAATTGCTTTGACTTGCCAGCGTCACAATGGATCGTCCACATAAATGTATCGTCCTGTACAGAGAAATGGGCAGAATGTTGCTCCCCAGCCCAGCGCACACTTGGCCTCTGTCCTATATTTGCATTTAGATTAGCAGGCGAGGAAGCTGGGCCAGTGTGCCGAGCTGGGTGTGGGTGGGGGTGGGTGGTTGATCCGGGAAGGCAGAAGTAAATTGTCTTTTGGGCGGAGAGGAAAAAGCGACAGATTTATCTGTGGGACCCCGAGGGAAGGAGTGGGAAATGAGTCGGCACTGTGTGAGAATTGGGGACAAAAGGAAGTTCAGGAAAGTTCGGATCTGACTGTTCAGATGGGGAGGTGGGATATGGGATTGTTTAGAGGAAGTGTCGTGGTGTGTCTAAGTGTGTGAGTGTGTGTGTGTGTGCAGTGGACGGTGGATGGGCCAGCTGGTCGGAATGGTCAGTGTGTAGTCCGGAGTGTGAGAGGCAGCGCAGCAGAGACTGTACCCACCCTGAGCCCAAACACGGGGGCAGGCTGTGTGATGGGGCGGCACTGGACACGGACAACTGCACTGGAGATCTGTGCACTCAGGGTGAGTCTCCTTCATCATCCTCCCTCAAATTAGCTTTGTGGTAGCACCTGTTGCAATCAGCGTCGACACCATCATCGTCATCTTCGTTTTTCATCAGTCACATTTCAGGAGGTCGGGTGGTAGGACACTTGCTTTTTAGATCAAGAAGTCACAGGTTCAAATCCTGCCCCCAGCACCTCCAACTTTTGGTTCCTCAGCTCACCAATTCACCTTGAGTTGCTTTGCCTTGACTCCAGAAATATCTTATTCAATTTAAAGTGGCCCTAGCACCGAGCCCTGAGGGATTTTTAGCTAGAAGTAACTTCCTTGACCATCATTTCAGATTAGCGATGTCACCCTCGACTGCATCATTTACCAGAGTGAGTGGACTTACCATACTTAGAGAAGACATGCAGTTAGAGTCTGTATGCATATCTGAAAATAATGTCTGTTTCAGTTATGAACATTATCCAAGGATAGTCAGTTATTCAGTCATTTTCTGGGCCGCTTGTCCTAATTATGGTCGCGGGGGGGTGCTGGAGTCCATCCCAGCTCACACAGGGCGAAGGACGGGGACACACCCTGGACAGGTCGCAAGCCGCAGTATCCAAGGATAGCTTTAAGTCTTTTTTAAAAGGTGTCCTGGGCCCAAAAGTCCAGATAAAGCTAACGGAGGGTTTGAACATTTTAGAAGGGTTTATGAAGGTCCAGAGAGAGCTGGAATGGTAGGTAAATAAATGTGTCAGTTCAGAAGGGACAGAAGGTGTTGCGATGGAAAGATCAGAAGGTCCAGAGAGCTCTGGGGGGGCTAATGAGGGACAGCGGGTCCAGAGATTTATGCTAATTATGACTTGATATTGATAAATGTGCCAATGCAAGATGTATTGCCACCATGAAACATAGTGGCATCTGGGATATCTAGAAGGTCCACGATTTTCACTCAGACCCTATAGACCCTATATTTCATGACACTATAGGCACAAATGCAATGCGATCATTGCATCCACAGTTCATCACATCTGTGAACGATAGAAAGAAAACCCGTGGTAATTTGGTTTCTTTACCTTTGCAGATAAAAAGCTCCTGCATGATATGAAGGTTCCTCCAGGTGAGATGCCACTTTCTCTACTCGCCACATTCATACTTGCTTCCATTGTGGTCTTGGTGTTGAATAAGTAGGTTTTGTGGCCAGTAGACTCACTGCAGAAGGGCATACCTCACTTCAGAGTTTGCAGCAGAGGTGTTTCAAAACGGTGGGCTGGTTGGTCAGAGGACACAAAGTTCTAAAGACTTAAGAGCAGGACTTCCAAAACCAATTCTCACTTGGAGAAATTCTATGAAAAGAAACTTCTCCTAATTGCATGCAGATTAGTCCCTCTGAGGAACCAAGAACTGGAAGCAGGTCATCCTTCCATAAACAGGAAAAGTTTTGTAGATCCAATTCTCTTCAGGGTCCATTAGACCTTGGTGCCATCTAACAAATCAGCCCATGTTTCCACCAGTTTATAGTGAAGCCATTGTAAATAAGGATGGGTCATCAGCAGAGGGCACTGCATAAGGCATTGTGCACATTGCAGACCCATGCTTCACACTGGAACCCAGTGTTTGTCGAGCCTGATCATCTGGAATCATATGCACCTATTTCTTCACTGCTTAATGTCTTAAGTTTGTTCTGCTTGGAGGTTCAGATGCAGGTCACTTGTGGATTAACCAACAAAAAACAATCAAACTGCTCGGGTACAGAGACTGTACTGAAAATGAGACACAAATACATTGTCCTTAAGCCTGGAGAGATGTTCCTCAACGTTAGATTAAACAAATATGTAAGTGTTGGATTAACATGCTGTAGCTAAAGATATAGAGATACATCCCGAGCAAAGAAAACCAGACCATGTTCTTCAGGTTCCAATTGCAGGACGATTTCCTTTTCCGGATGGGGCGATTGGCAATCCTACCATATTATTTGGTGCAACTTTATCAACCTATGAAGGCTGGTGAACAGTGTCCCTGACCAAAATTTGGATGCCCAACATGTCCCATGACTGTGGGAGGAGTGGAAAGCTGAGAAAATGAGACTTTCTGCCCAATTTTACTTTAAAGTATGAAGTATTGGTTCTGGGGTATTTTCCTCAGTCAGCAATTGATTTAGTGCTAATCGCGATGTCAGTCCGATGAAAATCCAGAAGAACGTTCCAGGCGAATTTATCTGGCGCACTGTAGCGCAGTCTTTTCCCACTCCGAGGGAAGAGCTGGGATAAACAAGGAGGGGCTGACGGTGGGGAAGAGCCCATACGGGTGTGAGAGAGAGACAAACGGAAGATTCATTATCCTGCCAGACTTTTCTGAGCTCCTAATTAACCCAAGCCGCCAGCCGCTTATACGCCTCTGTGTGAGTTCTGGCCACGTTTCCTACATGTGCTCCACAGCGACAAGCTGCTTTTATGCTACGTTTGGTTTTTCCCGTTCATTTTCCATTGTTTTTCAAGGTATGAATAAAGGAGGATTTGTAGGTCCAACATTAGAGGGCGCTCTGGGGGAAAACAGAAATGATTGGTTAATCAAACAGCACTGTGCAAAAGTGTGGAAAAAATGCTATAAACAAAGAATGCTTTCAGAAATGGAAGTGTTCATCATTTATTTTCATCAATCAACAAAATGCAGTGAATGAACAAAAGAGAATCTAAATCAAATCAATATTTGGTGTGACCACCCTTTGCCTTCAAAACAGCATCAGTTCTTCTAGGTACACTTGCACATGGTTCTTGAAGGAGCTCGGCCGGTAGGTCGTTCCAAACATCTTGGAGAACTAACCACAGATCTTCTGTGGATGTAGCTTCCTCACATCCTTCTGTCTCTTCATGTAATCCAGACACACTGGATGATGTTGAGATCAGGGCTCTGTGGGGCCAGAAGAACTGATGCTGGTTTGAAGGCAAAAGGTAGAAACACCAAATATTGATCTGATTGAGATTTTTCTTTTGTTCGCTCACTTTGCATTTTGTAAATTGATCAAAATAAACAATCATTATTTATATTTCTGAGAGCATTCTTTGTTTACAGCATTTTTTCACACCTGCCTAAAACTTTTGCACACTACTGTATATCTTTTACTTTTTACACATCACTCAACACCAGCATCCATAAGCCAGCATCTACCTTAGCCCATCAGGGGTGTTCCTAGGCACAGCGGTTGCAGACGGTGATGGGAGAATGGGATTTGATGGGCAGGGGGTGATTTGGCAATGATAGGCTCCAGATGTTTCAGTTCCACTTTTTTTTTGCACAGCTGTGACATTCTGGTACAGCACCTTAACCACTCAAGGTGGAACAACTTCTTAGATTCCCAGAAACCTCTGACAAATCAACTCCCATCAAGCAAGTTTATACCCAGATCTCCAGAACAGCCAGAAACACAGATTTCAACATTTCTGTCCATTTTATTGTGATCTCCTGTCCTCTTGTCTCAAAAGAACCCGTTGTCTTACCTCTCTCTCTGCAGCTGAGGTAGAAGGCAACAACGACATCGCCCTTTATGCTGGGCTGGCGGCAGGCGTGGTCACCGTGGCACTGCTGGTTGTCGCGGTGACACTCTATAGGCGGAACCAGAGCGAGTATGGGGTGGACGTCATCGACTCGTCTGCCCTGACAGGAGGATTCCAGTCTTTCAGCTTTAAGAGCACCAGACAGGGTGAGAACCTTAGGAGAACCTCAGGTACCAGTTCAGGACTCCAACTGCGGGGTCTAGGACAAACCATGACAAAGCATCCCTCTCTCTGTCTAGGTAACCCCCTGCTCATGAACTCGTCCATGCCGCCAGACCTCACCATGTCCCGCACCTACACCAGTCCCATCTGCTTCCCCGACTCCATGGACAAGGAGCTCATTTCCGAGCCCTCGCTCTTTGACCCCCTGCCGGACGTCAAGGTCAAAGTTCACAGCTCCTTCATGGTGTCCCTGGGTGTGTCTGAGAGGGCGGAGTATCACCCCAAAGACCAGCCCCAGACCTTCCCTCGGGGCGTGGCTCAGGACCTGGGTGGGATGCTCGGGGGGAGGGGGAGGGGCCTACCGAGCCCAAATTTGGGGTTTACACCCCGAACGCCTGCTGGAAAACCAGAGCTGAAGACCAGCGGACTGTTCGGGCACGGAGGAGGGAGACTGGTGCTCCCAAACACAGGTGTGTGTGTATTATATTTCTCTTCTCTCTCTCTCTTTCATTTCTCTATCCTTCCTCCTCCTTCTTCTCACCCCTTTTTTTCCTCTCTCCTTCCTCCCCACATCCAGTCTCTTTTCTTTCTCTCTTCTCTCCATCCACAACTCTCACTTTTTCTCCCTTTTCTATCCATCTATTCCTCCATACCTACCTACTCTTTCTGCTTCATTCCCCTTCACTTTCTCTTTTCTCTTTCCTCCTCCATATTCCTCTCTCTCTCTCTCTCTATGTCACTTCTGCTTCTGTTGGGCTGCATTAACACACCTTGACAGTAAGACAGAGGTGTGTGCGTGTGTGCGTGTGTGCGTGTGTGTGTGTGTGTGTGTGTGTGTGTATGTGGCCTTGGGAAGGGAGATGGACCAACATTCCTGCAGTAATTGAATAGTAAAGGTGTAAACAGCTGCTCAGGCTGGGCTTGGTGTGAAATGATCTGTTGTAGAGAAATGTATCGAGTTGACAGTGGAGGTGAATTGAACCAGAAGTCTGAATCTCCTTCACACACTTGAAATGATGGTGAAGACACCTGTCTCTCAAGGGGGTCTTACTGTCTATGAGGAGGGGGTTGTGCATTCTGTTCTCTTTTGTGTGTTTCTAACTGTACTTGTGTGTGTGTGTGTGTGTGTGTGTGTGTGTATGTGTGTGTGTATGTGTGTGTATGTGTGTGTATGTGTGTGTGTGTGTGTGTGTGTGTGTGTGTGTGGCTCTTTGCAGGTGTGAGTTTGCTGGTTCCTCACGGGGCGATTGCGGAGAACACAAGCTGGGAAATGTACATGAGCATCAATCAGGAAGACACCTGGTAGGAAAATCTCTCTCTCTCTCTCTCTCTCTCTCTCAACCCTACAGGTGTGTGTGTGTGTTTGTGTGTGTGCGATAGTTTGGAAAAATGCTCTTCATTTGCTACAAATTGAATCAAAACTTGTTTTGGGTTTAAGGAGTCTTTACTTTTGCACAATTAGCATCACACTTACATGCTTACATCCCATAATTAAAGTTAACACGCCACCAACCAGCCCCCCCTTTAAAATGAACTTCTCAGGGACTAGAAACCAGGACTAGAAGGTTGTGGGTTTGAATCCCGGACCAGTAGGTTGCCCTGAGGTACCCTTGAAGAACAACCGTGGTCACATTTTCCAACGAAATGCAAAGAAATGACGGGAACTTCTGCATAGTTCCATGTGAAAAAGTAATACTCAATTAACCAGCCAGTGAACCTAATTGAATGGATTAAGGGGAAAATAAGATTAGCCACAACCAGGATTGATCGCTACTCGTGATATCACTTGTTACATTTCCTAAAAGCTCTCCACAAACAGCATATTACGCCTTAATCTAAAGAAACTTCAAACTCTTC
>JABMDN010021666.1:12500-14712 GCA_017165825.1 Hepsetus odoe
TCATTTCATTTAGTCATGATCCGGGATGCTGTTCAACAAACTGGAGTTAATATCCCAAAACAAAATCTTTTAAAAAAATTAATTGTGGCTGGAACTGTTCTGGTGACTTACCGTGAATATCAATTAGACTCTTCATTCTCTCTCTCTCTCTCTCTCTCTCTCTCTCTCTCTCTGCAGTGTCTTGTCAGAGGACACTCAGGAGGTTCTGCTGGGGCCGCAGGTCTCGTATGGTCCACCCGGTCTTGACCTCTCATGCCCGGTCGCCATGACGATCGCGCACTGTGCAGACGTGAGTTCAGACAACTGGAGCTTGAAGCTGAGGAGACAAACCCAGGAGCACACCTGGGAGGTGAGACTGCAGCCTCCACCTCCTCCTTTACTCCTCTCCTCCTTCTTTTCTTCATCCTTCACTCCCCTTTATTCTCCTTTTTCAACCCTCCTCCTTCCCTCCTCCTCCTCCTCCTTGGTTTCCCTCTTCATTTTTCACTCCCCCTCTTCCTCTTACCCTTACCCTCTTACTCTTACTTTTTTCGCTCCTCTTCCTCCTCCTCATTATCTTACACATTCTTCTTCTGTGTCATGTCAACGATATTGTCGTTCTTCTTTTATCCACTTTTTCTTCACCTTCATCATTCATGATCTCAGCTTGTTTTTCTTCTTTCTTTTCTTCTTCTTCTTTCTTCTTGCTTATCATCTCCTTTCTTTTCTTCCTCTTTGTTAAAAACCTCTACTTCCAGAATAACACTATGGCACTCATATCTTATCCTCCACCCTCATATCTTTGGGATCACAGGACCTGTCTGTCTCTCTGTCTGTCTGTCTGTCTTTCTCAGGATGTGATGTCGGTGGAGGGGGAGAGTACGTCCTGTTACTGTCTGTTGGAGCCTCAGTGCTGCCACCTGCTGGTGGACCGTCCGGGTCGTTACGCTCTGGTGGGGGAGCCACTGAGAGAAGCTGCATGGAAGAGACTCCGCCTCTCTGTGTTCGGCAGCCTGGAGGCCGACGCCCTCAACTACAGCCTTCGCGTTTACTGCGTAGACGACACACCCCACGCGTTCCAGGTGGGACATTTCACTCCTTCATTCAAGCTGCTCACAATGCATGGACCGAATCGTTCATTCTAATTACTGAATCAGTTACGGAATCGTTTCTAGTAATGATTCGTTTATCGTAGTTGTTTAATAACTTTTAGTAGATATTAAATCATAGTTTATGATTCGTTTATAGTCCGCACTGATGTTAGGTAATCATTTGTAGTAGATGTTGAATTATTTATAGAAAATACTGAACAATTTAGAGTGGATAATAATTTACAGCTGATGCAGAATGTTTTATACTATATATTGACTCATTTACAGTAAACACTGAATAATTTGCAAACAATCCTTTATACTCTGCAGTAGATTCATTTACAGTAACTATGGAATAATTTAGTGGAAGTAGAAACTGAAAACATATTTCAAAGATACTGTCCCTGTCACTGCTCCCCGGGTGCTTTTGTAGCTGCCCCCTGCTGCACGGTGTTTGCATGGGTTAAATGCAGAGGTCCAATTTCGTTGTGGTTCACTGTGTGCTGTGCTGTGACCTCGCAATGACAAGAATAGTCACTTTCACTTCATATGTGTGTGTATCATTTCTATTCATTAATTTTTTTTAATACTGAGTAATTTATAGCAGGGACTGAGAAAAATGAACATTATCATTAAATCCCATTATTCCCTGCATAATTACAGTTGTGCGTGTCTCATTCATATTCAGTTTTATTTATTCAGTTTATGAAAAGGTGTTAAAAAAATGACCCTTTTATTCAGTGTTGATCAAACATCCTGTGTGTGAGAGTGAGTGTGTGTGTGTGTGTGTGTGTGTGTGTGTGTGTGTGTGTCCAGCTCAAAGACAGGCGGTTGTGAGATGAATAGGTTCTTTTTCTCTCCAAAATCGCGTCTGTCACTCTGTTTATTCAACCCTTCATCTTCCTTTTTTCCTCATCGCCCTCCTTTTCTTCCCCCAGACCCTTTTGTTGCCTCTGTGGGTGTTTTTGTGTCTCACACGAACTTGCCTCTCACCTTCAGATCAATAGAGAGAGAGCAAGAGAGTGAGAGAGAGCGAGAGCGAGAGAGAGAGAGAGAGAGAGAGAGAGAGAGAGAGAGAGCCAATTGGTTGTGTGTGTGTGTGTGTGTGTGTGTGTGTGTGTGTGTGTGTGTGTGTGTGTGTG
>JABMDN010021670.1:0-10508 GCA_017165825.1 Hepsetus odoe
CTGATTCATGCTGACTGGAAGCAACACATGAGCTCAACAACATGGTTCTTGTTTTTAAATGATCCTAAAGTGACTCTGAGTGTTGATGGCTGAGAACATCCAGGATGAGGAGCTCATGATCAGTGTGAACGGTGGAAACAGTAGATCTGACTGTCTGTGTCGGAGGAACAACCATCAGTGAAGATTATACTTTACCCCAAACAACAGGAGGAATATATATATAAATATAAAACACGAAGATCAGAAGTGATAGTAGGATGTTAAAGATGAAGCATTTAACACAGTTGTATTGGTGGTGGCTCTTCACTGGTGGCTGCTTCTGAAGGTTCTCCACGTTCTTGCAGACAGAACCATTGATTGTATTTGTTATCCTCTTTTGCACATCCTACAAAAACCATGATGAGTAAAAAGATAGCGGCAAACATGTGATCTGTTCCTCTGAGATTATTTACGGCTGAGAATTAAAGAATAAATTACCTTTAACACTGAGACTGATGAAGATGGACTGTTGGTTGTTGTTGATGGATCTGTAGATGCCCTGGTCTTCCTCACTCAGGTTGGAGATCAGTAGAGAGAGATTTGATTGAAGGTTCATTTTAAACATCTAGACTCTGTCTTTGTAGTCCACCGTCCCATCAGATACCTCCGTCCAAGCTGAGTCTCTGAGATGCTCCCACTTCACACTTCCAGGTTTGGTGTTTGGGTCGGTGCAGGAACAGGGCAGGAGAACAGAGTTTCCTGGGTTTCTACAGATGTTTTGTGTCTGACAGTGTGCAGCCTGCAGAAACATCAGCCAGTTTCAGAGATCGATTAAAAACAATTCCCACCTGTTCCATGTCAATAACTGTCTTTCCATTAGAGCCGTAAACTGACAGAAGCTCTGGGTTCTAGTTTTGGGGAAAACTGGTGCCAGGGTGTAAGAACCTGTTCCCGCCTGTCAACTAGGGGGGGTCTGAACGGTGCTGGGACTCAGACTGTGGTACTGAGACCAGCAAGGAAGACTGTAATCAGGAGTAATCCCCTACAGCTCTCATTCCCCCTTTATAAAGCCAGTGAACCAGCAGGTCCTTGCTGGGTGGTTTTAACGACACTGTCTGTAATTTAGTAAAGATCATTTACTCTCGGGTCTCTCTTTCTCTCTCTTTGTGTTTGTGTCAGACTGACACCCTCAAGCTCATTGTGTTGGCTGATGCTACACCCCCCAGGTTTGGTGTTTGGGTCGGTGCAGGAGCAGGACAGGAGAACAGAATCTCCTGGGTTTCTGAAAATGTACATGACATCACCACCATCACACCACATGGTGTCCATGAGGATCTGGAAATCTGAACATTCAAATATTCTTCATTTAAACCATCAGATTGAAAACAGGTGAAGATGTTACTGCAGCCCTGAGGATTCCAACCGAGAACTTGTTCATTCTGCTGTTCACACTTTTTAAAAAGATCAAAAAGAAGAAGCTTTTCAGTTTGGAGACTCACTCTCTACATTCATTTGAATGTCTGACCTTTCACCTCCAGTCTCAGATACGGCATGTTTCTCCCATCAGCTCTGCAGACATACTGTACATAGTTACCTTTCTTCAGGTCTGAGATGAGGAGAGAAAAGTTCCTGGACATTTGGACTCGCTCACTGTAGGACTGAGTCTCACTTGCCTCTAAAGTCTCTCCACTTCCTGTCTTTGAGAATCAGCACAGGGTCCATGTGACTCTCTGAGTGTTGAACTTCTGGTCAGAGGGACAGGGACAGAGCAGCAGGACAGACTCTCCTGGAGATCCAGTGTGAATTCTCTCAGCCCATCTGAGCACAGAACATCCTGCAGAACCACAGAGAACAAAATACACATCATCAGTGTCTCTCACCACTCCATCTATAGTGCTCTTCTTCTTTTTCTTTCGGCTGCTCCCGTTTAGGTGTCGCCACAGCGGATCAACCGTCTCAATTTCTTCCAGTCCTCTGCATCTTCTGCCTTCAAACCATCCACTTTCATGTCCTCTCTCACCACGTCCACAAACCTCCTCTTTGGTCTTCCTCTTTTCCTTTTTTCTGGCAGCTCCATCTTCAAATTCCTCCTCCAAATATAATCCTTGTCTCGTCATGTCCTGTCTTTTCATCAGTGCCACTGTCTCCAACCCATACAACATAGCTGGTCTCACTACTGTCCTGTAAACCTTCCCTTTTACTCTTGCTGGTACGCGTCTGTCACAAAACACTCCAGCCACTCTTCTCCACCCATTCCAACCAGCCTGCACTCTCTTCTTCACCTCTCTTCCACACTCTCCGTTACTCTGACTACTCTCACATACTACTCTGCCACTCCTGACTTCCTCATACAAAACCCCAACTCCTCTCTAGGCCCCCTGTCATCTGCTTTCTCCAACTCCACAAAGACACAATACAACTCCTTCTGACCTTCTCTGTACTTCTACATCAACACCCTCAGAGTAAACATTATATCTGTAGAGCTCTTTGTAGAGCAGAGTATGAAACTATACTGCTGTTCACTCATCCTCACCTCTTTTCTTAACCTGATTCCACGACTCTTTCCCAGAACTTCATGCTGTGGCTGATACACTAATGTTACTACAACTCTGTTCATTACCCTTATTCTTTAAAATCGGTACCAGTACGCTTTGTCTCGACTCCTCAGGCTCCTCTCACTTTCCAAGATTGTGTTAAACAGTTCGGTCAGAAACTCAAATGCAATCTCTCCTAAACATCTCCATGCCTCCACCTGCACTTCCTGGTTCACTTTCCACACATCTTCCGATCTTCTCTCTCTCGGTCTCATTCTCTTCATTCATCATCCACTCAAAGTTCTCCTTCCATCTGCTCAACACGCTCTGTTCACCTGTGAGTACATTTCCATGTCCATCCTTTATTGCCCTGACCTACTGCACATCTTTCCAAGCTCTGTCTCTCTGTCTAGCCAATCTGTAAAGGTGCTTTTCTCCCTCTTTACTGTCTAGTCTCTCATACAAATCACCAAACACCTGATCTTTAGCATTTGCCACTTCTTTCTTCACCCATCAGAAATGATGTGATCTGGAGATCAATCTGTTCATGAAGAGGTTATTAATGATCCTCATCTTCTGTTATTACTAAACTATTTCAGTTATTTATGTGTTTATTTACCACTTTGATCATTAAATCATCATCGCTCTGTTTTTTCTTCAGTGATGAGAAACAAGTGAAGAAGTGAAGATAAAAACTTCAGAGAAGATAAAGGAGTGATTTCACTAAAATATGATCCAACAGTCAGTAGAGGAACAAACAGATCATCAATCAATAAACAGATCATCAATCAATAAACAGTTCATCAATCAATAAACACATCATCAAATCAATAAACAGATCATCAGTAAACAGACCCATCCATCCATTTTCTGCCGCTTGTCCCAAACGGGGTCGCGGGGGAGTGCTGGAGTCCATCCCAGCTCACACAGGGCGAGGACGGGGGACACACCTGGACAGGTCGCCAGCCCATCGCAGGGAGGAGCGGGACGGGGACGGCACCTTGCTCAAGGGTACCTCAGGGAACCTACTGGGAAGGGGTTCAAACCCCCAATCCTCCGATCATGTGGCCAACGCCCTAACCACTAGGCCACCACGGGTCAGTAAACAGACCATCAATCAATAAACAGATCATCAATCAATAAACACAATCAATCAATAAACAATTCATCAATATACACATGCACACACACACATTAGCACACACACATACACACACACACTCACACACAGACACACAAACACATCAACACACACGCACATAAATACAAACAACCACACGCATATACACAAGCACACACACAAAGGCACATACAAACATACACACACACACACACACACACACACACACACACATCATCAAATTCACTGATGATACAACCGTGGTGGGTCTGATCAGCGGTGGAGACGAGGCAGCTTACAGAGAGGAGATACAGGAGCTGACGGACTGGTGCAGAACCAACAACCCGTCTCTGAACGTCGACAAGACTAAAGAGATGGAGTTCCTTCCAGACTAAACTCTTACTTTACAGAGTTATCCAGTTCAGTTGTCCTGAACTTCTTCTCATGGCAGTGATGGTTTTCCATGTTCTCAGAAGGACAACCTGCTGAGAAAGTGTCTCTGTGTCACAATGTCCCCCTGTGAACCAGGACCTTTCAGTGTTCATGTGGAACTAAGCAGGTCAGATGTATCAGAGTGGCTGATAATGGACTTGGTGTGAGTCAGAACTGTGTACAGTGGAGGTGAACGGAACCAGACATCTAGACCCGTCCATGGTGGAGGGACACATGCAGGGTGAAATCAACCAACATTAAATGTAACTCGGTTGTAGGACACTTCATTCTTGACAGGTCAGATGATCAGAAGTGACGTGTTGGGGGTTCAGACCAGGTGAAGAACACATCCAGACCAGTCACTAAGAGCTAAGATACTTTACATGAAAGTTGAAAAACAAGCAGAAGTTCAGTTTAAACAGGAAACAACCAACCATTCCCCCCCGACTACCCCTCCCCCCCTCGCCCCAAACAGGAAGAATATATATATATTTAAATATAGATACAGTACTGTGCAAAGTTTTACGCAGGTGTGAAAATATGCTGTAAATAATTAACGCTTTCAGAAATATAAATAATGATTGTTTATTTTTATCAATTTACAAAATACAGTGAGCGAACAAAAAAAATCTAAATCAGATCAATATTTGGTGTTACTACCTTTTGCCTTCAGAGCAGCATCAGTTCTTCTAGGAACACTTGCACAAAGTCAGGTATTCTGTAGAATTAAAGTTGGTGTCTGATCATCAATGTAACGGTGGCGTGGTACCGGCGGGACGTCAGGTCAGAGCCAAGAGTTCAGAACAGGAGTTTATTACGCACAGTGACAAAACAAACAAGACATAGGGAACGGGGGACTGCAGTTCTACACATGAAACCCTATGACTGGGGAACTGCAGTCTAGCCCTAGATACTAAGTGGTCTATACTAGGCGACCTATACCTAGTCATAGACACAAAGGTTATACAAACGACACAAAGTTTACACAACCACCACCCGTTACGCGTAGGTTAGACCTACCTAATGAGCCGCGCTCTGTTCTGACTCATCGGGGCTTAAATAGTCAGCCCCAATGATGCACACCTGCCTGCAGGGGCTCAGGTGTGCTCAGTCAGAACAGAGCGCCCTCTAGCGTACCCTAAACACCTTGTATGTGACCGAGAGCGCCCTCTAGCGTGCCCAAAACACAACACACGTGACAATCAATGTCACATGGAGGAGAGACACAGTCGTGTTTGGAACGACTGACCGGCCGAGTTCCTTCAAAAACCGTGTGCGAGTGTACCTAAAAGAACTGATGCTGTTTTGAAGGCAAAGGGTGGTCACACCAAAAATTGATCTGATTTAGAATCTCTTTTGTTCATTCACTGCATTTTGTTGATTGATGAAAATAAATGATCAACACTTCCATTTCTGAAAGCGTTCTGTTCACAGCATTTTTACACACCTGCCTAAAACTTTTGCACAGAACTGTAGATATAAAACATGAAGAGCAGAAGTGATAGTAGGAGGTTAAAGATGAACTTTGAAAGAGTGTTTAATGCAGTTTTGTTGGTGGTTGCTCTTCATTGGTGGATGGTTCTGTGTTCTCCACGTTCTGCCAGACAGAACCGTTGATTGTATTGGTCCTCTTCTGCACAACCTGCGAAAACCATGACGAGTAAAAAGATGGAGGTAAACATGTGATCTGTTCCTCTGAGATCATTTACAGCTGAGAATAAAAAATAAACTACCTTTAACACTGAGACTGATGTTGATGGACTGTTTGTTGTTGTTGATGGAACATCTGTAGATGCCCTGGTCTTCCTCACTTAGATTGGAGATCAGAAGAGAGAGATTTGACTGAAGGTTCTCGTGAATTATCTGGACTCTGTCTTTGTTGTCCACCATCCCATCAGATACCTCAGTCCAACAGTCTCTGAGATGCTCCCACTGCACACTTCCAGGTTTGGTGTTTGGGTCGGTGCAGGAGCAGAAAAGGAGAACAGAGTCTCCTGGATTTCTGCAGATGTTTTGATCATGAGTGTGTGACAGTGTGCAGCCTGCAGAAACATCAGCAGAGTGAACTCAGAACTGACTGTCCATTAGAGTCGTAAACTGACAGTAGCTCTGGGTTCTAGTTTTGGGGAAATCTGGTGGCTGGGGAACAGAGATGGGGACAGTGCCTTGCTAAAGGGTGCCTCAGGGTAACCTACCGGTCTAGGACTGGTACCCACAAGCTTCAGATCAAGGGGTCTTGTCTTTAACCTCTGTGCTGCCACCATGATGGTAGCTATGTAATGGTGGAATCATGAACACTGTTATTAACTGAGATGAGTGCTGCCTGAAGCTCCTTAGATGTTCCTCTGGGTTCTTCTCTGACTCTCGGATGAGTTTTTGAAGATCTGCTGGAGCGATTTTACTAGTCTTTTCCCTCTTTTTGCAGATTTAACACTTTTGTGCATTTTTTTTTCCATTTGGAGATCACAGCTGTCCTGGAGAGTTGCTGGAGTCCCAGAGTTTCAGAGATCAATAAATAACAATTCCTATAATAATAATAATCCAACCCAAGATCAGCAGTGGTGACGAGGCGGCATACAGAGAGGAGATAGAACAGCTGACGGACTGGTGTAGAACCAACAACCTGTCTCTGAACGTCGACAAGACTAAAGAGATGGTCGTTGACTTCAGGAGATCACGTCTGGACAACACTCCACTTATCATCAACACCTCACCTGTGGAGATGGTCCAGAGCACCAAGTTTCTTGGTGTTCACTTAACAGACAACCTCACGTGGTCCCTCAACACCAACTCCATCACAAAGAAAGCCCAGCAGCGTCTCTACTTCCTGCGCAGACTAAAGAAAGCCCATCTTCCGCCACCCATCCTCACCATCTTCTACACCATCTTCTAAAGCATCGAGAGCATCCTGAGCGGCTGCATTACTGCCTGGTACGGGAACTGCAATGTCTCAGACCGCAAGTCCCTACAACGGGTAGTGAGAACAGCTGAGAAGATCATCGGGGTCTCTCTGTCCTCTGTACAGGACATCTTCACCACTCGCTGCATCCGCAAAGCAACCAGCATTGTGGATGATCCCTCCCACCCGTCCCACACTCTCTTCTCCCTCCTGCCATCCGGGAAAAGGATCCACAGCATACGGGCCTCCACTTCCAGGATGGGAAATAGTTTCTTCCCCCTGAACATCAGACTCTTGAACTGATAATCACCTTACCGCTGCTACACTTATAGTGTAGTGTGTGTAGCTCCAGGGTCCTGGAGGAACGTTATGTCGTTTCACTGTGTACCGTGTATGTGGTTGAAATGACAGTAAAATCCTACTTGACTGGACTGGACTGTAGCGATGGAAGAATTTTGTGTTGACAGAAGGACACACAGTACACACTGTACACACACTGGACACATTGTACACACACTGGACACACTGTACACACACTGTACACACACTGGATACACTGTACACACACTGTACACACACTGTACACACACTGGACACACTGTACACACACTGTACACACACTGGATACACTGTACACACACTGTACACACACTGTACACACACTGGACACACACTGGACACACACTGTACACACACTGGATACACTATACACACACTGGACACACACTGTACACACACTGTACACACACTGGATACACTGTACACACACTGTACACACACTGGACACACTGTAGACACACTGGACACATACTGGACACACTGGACACACAATGGACACACTGTACACACACTAGACACACTGTACACACACTGTACACACTGTAAACACACTGGACACACAGTATACACACTGGACACACACTGGACACACACTGTACGCACACTGGACACACTGTACACTCACTGGACACACACGGGACACACTGTACACACACTGGACACAAAGTATACACACTGGACACACACTGGACACACACTGTACGCACACTGGACACTCACTGGAGACAATGTACACTCACTGGACACACTGTACACACTGTACACACACTGGACACACTGTGTACGCACACTGGACACTCACTGAACAAACTGTACACTCACTGGACACACTGTACACACTGGACACACTGTACACTCACTGGACACATACGGGACACACTGTACACACACTGGACACACTGTACTCTGTGATCTGTGTTGAAGTGACGAATGAACATGATGGACGTCTGTGTCTTCACACCGGGCTCTTTAGAGTTCACGGGTCTGAAAGGTGTTAAAGAACAACATACGAGCTGGTAGCCCTGGATAGAGATGTGTTCAGACTTGTTCATGTGATGAGATGTTCTCTCGTTTTCAAATCGTCATAGTCTAAAAATAGATCAAGGCCAAGTGAGGACATTTCTCAGAGTGGACATATAAAGGGGGACAACACCTCACACGGGTAGCACTCTCTTTCTTAGCATGTGTGTGTGTGTGGGGTTGTGTGTGTGTGTGTGTGTGTGTGTATGTGCTGTGTATTGTGTGTGTGTGTGTGTGTGTGTGTGTCTACTGTTCTTCAGAGAGGAGTCTTCTACACACACACTCCCACTGCTGTGTCTCACCGCCCCTAGTGCAGTCGAACTAACACTCACACTCTACATTCATCTGAATCTCTGACCTTTCTGCCTCCACATAGTATTTGGCATGTTCCTCCCATCAGCTCTCTGCAGGTATATTGTCAGAAGTCGTCTTTCTTCCAGGTCTGAGATGAGGAGAGAAGATTTCCTGGACATCTGGACTCGCTGAAGGACTGAGTCTCACTTGCCTCTACAGTCTCTCCAGTTCCTGTCTTTGAGAATCAGCCCAGGGTCCATGTGACTTTCTGAGGGTTGATCTTCTGGTCAGAGGGACAGGGCAGCAGGACAGACTCTCCTGGAGATCCAGTAAGAATCCTTTCAGCCCATCTCAGCACAGATCATCCTGCAGAACCACAGAGAACAAAATACACTGCAAGCGTATCTCAACACTCCATCTATAGTGCAACCTGCAGAAACATCATGTCAGCAAGAACGTCCATCAGGTGTTCCTGATCACATTCACTCCATTCAGAGTCACTGCAGGGTTTTAGTCCTGATTTAGTCTCAGAATAAAGTTTGGGGTGAAATCTGCTCATCTGAACTGAAAGCTGGAGCAGAGTGTGATTTAGTCTGAGATCTTCTCTGACTTAATCTGGAGTTACAGGGATTGAGATGGACACTCATGAGGTCCAATGTTTCCTGATGGGACTCGATCGGTGCCGGTGCCGATCACACTGAGAGAACAGAAAGAAGAAAACCTGCTGGACCTCCAAGTTTATGGAGTGTCAGCGTCTCCATAGCAACGAGGGAGCTGTGGTTCTTGGTGGGGATAGTTTTAAAAAGTTAACTTTTTACATGAGGTGGAGGTTCCTTAAGCATCAACATCACATCTGTTTAACGGAAACCATCAACTGAAACATTCTTTAAGGAACTAAACATGGTTCTCCTGGTGTATTTCACTGACTCAGGACTGGTCTGTCTCTGGAGAACTGGATAAACCATCTTCTTCCAGAGTTACTGAGCTCCTCTCTAAGCTGGAGAGTCTGGTGAGGACTTTACGGTTTGTAGAGAGAAGAACTAAAAACAGCAGTGTGTGTAAATATAAAGCAGGAGAACAGTTTTTATCACCTTCACAACACAGTCAGTCCTCAGAAAAGACATTAGAAGGAGGGATGAGGAGGAGAAAGAGTGAGGAGTCAGGTCCTCCCAGTAACACACACTGGAGGAAAGAGGACGTGTGGTTAAGAGACGCTACTAAAACCCACAGAAAGTGGACTTGTCTCCATGTCCTCCACAGCTGAGTCCAGTAAAGCAGTGAGACACGTGCAGAACATCTCCCACAGTCTCCCAGAACTCACCTGAAGAGCCCTGCAGCCCACAGTAGAGGAGATACACCCACAGCAACATCTTTCAGGACACACTGATACTCTCTCTCTCTCTCTGAGGCGAGGCAGTGTTCACTCTGAGAGTGAGAGAAGTGTGACACACACTTTTACTCTTCAGCTCGTTCACCACATCCTGAGAAAAACTTCTGCTTCTGTTTCTGCTAAATCTCCAAGAAGGAGGTACTGGCATCACAAACCAACCTGAAGACCAGACTTCTGATGATCTGCAGGAACGTTTTCACTGTGTGTGTCTCATAACCAGTCTCTCCATCATCACTTTTTAATCTGCGTGTGAAATGTGTGCTCCGACCAGAGTCCTGAAGGTCAGAAGAGGAACATTCAGGTTCTACAGTGTCTGATGGAGATTGAGCTCCTTCCAGACTAAACTCTCACTTTAGACTCACAGTGCTGACAGAACATCACACCACTGTTATTCTGATCCACCGTCTGAAATCCCTCCACTGTCACACTGACGGGGACATGAGAGAGCAGATCTCAGACCTGAGTGTGTGTGTGTGTGTGTGTGTGTGTGTGTGTGTGTGT
>JABMDN010021672.1:0-7500 GCA_017165825.1 Hepsetus odoe
TGTGTGTGTGTGTGTGTGTGTGTGTGTGTGTGTGTGTGTGTGTGTGTTAGAGTCACTAAGTGCTATTTTCCTCTCTGTGTGTTCTTGCTGGGACTGTAAATAATAAATAAAGGCTTGAAAAAGGAATAAAGTGTGTTTTCTAACAGTAGGACGGAGGAAGTGAGTTCACCCCGGGCCGTGTTTTTGTTGATGAAGTGAACGGGATGCTGATCTTTCTTTCGTTAACTGACTCCTTTACTGAAGGCTCCATCAGCAGCCCTGCTGGAAGGAGGGTATTTATTGTCACATTGAGGAGGACATGAAGTAGAAGGACATGAAATGTAAACTATGCCATTTGACTGGTTGAGGAAAAACCAGTCAGCCTCCTCCTATATACAGTAGTGTGCAAAAGTTTTAGGTGTGAAAAAATGCTGTAATCAAAGAACGCTTTCAGAAATATCAATAATGATTGTTTATTTTGATCAATTTACAAAATGCAAAGTGAGCGAACAAAAGAAAAATCTAAATCAGATCAATATTTGGTGTTACTATCTTTTGCCTTCACACCAGCATCAGTTCTTCACCTGTTTTACCAAACAGGTACTGATGATCATCAATGTCACAAAGAGGTTGAAACACAGTCATGTTTGGAACAACCTACCGAGCTCCTTCAAAAACTGTGTGCAAGTGTACCTAGAAGAACTGTTGCTGTTTTGAAGGCGAAGGGTGGTCACACCAAATATTGATTTGATTTAGATTCTCTTTTGTTAATTCATTGCATTTTGTTGATTGGTGAAAATAAATGATTCACACTTCCATTTCTGAAAGCGTTCTTTATTTACAGCATTTTTTCACACCTGCCTAAAACTTTTGCACAGTACTGAATATATATATATATATATATATATATAATCATATCATATCAACTCTGTGGTCAAGCTCTATTGACCGGTGACTATGACGATTATGGTACATATGTAACACATATCCCCTCTGTGGTCAGAACCTGACCGTTAATGAAAGTCTAAAGGACCCAAGATGACATTAGATAAGACTAAGCAGGACAGAGCTCTGAAGACGGAAAGGAGAGAAGGACTGAAAGGTTCCAGTGATGGAGGAATGGTGAAATAAGAGGTATAATGAAAGTGGATATCACAGAGGAGGAACCAGAGGATCGTTATAGGGTCCCATTAGATGGAACACTACAAAGTGACCCAATTAAGACCACATAGATCTTTTTTTTTTTTCCATGTGCAGCAAAGTCACCACCCCTGTAGTTCTGGAACTGCAATTTAACCAGAAAGTCCAATCGAGATCAAGATGCCATCACAAACCCAGAAAATTCACTCTTTCAAATCAAATTGTAATTAAAGTCATCAAAGAATCACCATTAATTGCTTTGACTTGCCAGCGTCACAATGGATCGTCCACATAAATGTATCGTCCTGTACAGAGAAATGGGCAGAATGTTGCTCCCCAGCCCAGCGCACACTTGGCCTCTGTCCTATATTTGCATTTAGATTAGCAGGCGAGGAAGCTGGGCCAGTGTGCCGAGCTGGGTGTGGGTGGGGGTGGGTGGTTGATCCGGGAAGGCAGAAGTAAATTGTCTTTTGGGCGGAGAGGAAAAAGCGACAGATTTATCTGTGGGACCCCGAGGGAAGGAGTGGGAAATGAGTCGGCACTGTGTGAGAATTGGGGACAAAAGGAAGTTCAGGAAAGTTCGGATCTGACTGTTCAGATGGGGAGGTGGGATATGGGATTGTTTAGAGGAAGTGTCGTGGTGTGTCTAAGTGTGTGAGTGTGTGTGTGTGTGCAGTGGACGGTGGATGGGCCAGCTGGTCGGAATGGTCAGTGTGTAGTCCGGAGTGTGAGAGGCAGCGCAGCAGAGACTGTACCCACCCTGAGCCCAAACACGGGGGCAGGCTGTGTGATGGGGCGGCACTGGACACGGACAACTGCACTGGAGATCTGTGCACTCAGGGTGAGTCTCCTTCATCATCCTCCCTCAAATTAGCTTTGTGGTAGCACCTGTTGCAATCAGCGTCGACACCATCATCGTCATCTTCGTTTTTCATCAGTCACATTTCAGGAGGTCGGGTGGTAGGACACTTGCTTTTTAGATCAAGAAGTCACAGGTTCAAATCCTGCCCCCAGCACCTCCAACTTTTGGTTCCTCAGCTCACCAATTCACCTTGAGTTGCTTTGCCTTGACTCCAGAAATATCTTATTCAATTTAAAGTGGCCCTAGCACCGAGCCCTGAGGGATTTTTAGCTAGAAGTAACTTCCTTGACCATCATTTCAGATTAGCGATGTCACCCTCGACTGCATCATTTACCAGAGTGAGTGGACTTACCATACTTAGAGAAGACATGCAGTTAGAGTCTGTATGCATATCTGAAAATAATGTCTGTTTCAGTTATGAACATTATCCAAGGATAGTCAGTTATTCAGTCATTTTCTGGGCCGCTTGTCCTAATTATGGTCGCGGGGGGGTGCTGGAGTCCATCCCAGCTCACACAGGGCGAAGGACGGGGACACACCCTGGACAGGTCGCAAGCCGCAGTATCCAAGGATAGCTTTAAGTCTTTTTTAAAAGGTGTCCTGGGCCCAAAAGTCCAGATAAAGCTAACGGAGGGTTTGAACATTTTAGAAGGGTTTATGAAGGTCCAGAGAGAGCTGGAATGGTAGGTAAATAAATGTGTCAGTTCAGAAGGGACAGAAGGTGTTGCGATGGAAAGATCAGAAGGTCCAGAGAGCTCTGGGGGGGCTAATGAGGGACAGCGGGTCCAGAGATTTATGCTAATTATGACTTGATATTGATAAATGTGCCAATGCAAGATGTATTGCCACCATGAAACATAGTGGCATCTGGGATATCTAGAAGGTCCACGATTTTCACTCAGACCCTATAGACCCTATATTTCATGACACTATAGGCACAAATGCAATGCGATCATTGCATCCACAGTTCATCACATCTGTGAACGATAGAAAGAAAACCCGTGGTAATTTGGTTTCTTTACCTTTGCAGATAAAAAGCTCCTGCATGATATGAAGGTTCCTCCAGGTGAGATGCCACTTTCTCTACTCGCCACATTCATACTTGCTTCCATTGTGGTCTTGGTGTTGAATAAGTAGGTTTTGTGGCCAGTAGACTCACTGCAGAAGGGCATACCTCACTTCAGAGTTTGCAGCAGAGGTGTTTCAAAACGGTGGGCTGGTTGGTCAGAGGACACAAAGTTCTAAAGACTTAAGAGCAGGACTTCCAAAACCAATTCTCACTTGGAGAAATTCTATGAAAAGAAACTTCTCCTAATTGCATGCAGATTAGTCCCTCTGAGGAACCAAGAACTGGAAGCAGGTCATCCTTCCATAAACAGGAAAAGTTTTGTAGATCCAATTCTCTTCAGGGTCCATTAGACCTTGGTGCCATCTAACAAATCAGCCCATGTTTCCACCAGTTTATAGTGAAGCCATTGTAAATAAGGATGGGTCATCAGCAGAGGGCACTGCATAAGGCATTGTGCACATTGCAGACCCATGCTTCACACTGGAACCCAGTGTTTGTCCAGCCTGATCATCTGGAATCATATGCACCTATTTCTTCACTGCTTAATGTCTTAAGTTTGTTCTGCTTGGAGGTTCAGATGCAGGTCACTTGTGGATTAACCAACAAAAAACAATCAAACTGCTCGGGTACAGAGACTGTACTGAAAATGAGACACAAATACATTGTCCTTAAGCCTGGAGAGATGTTCCTCAACGTTAGATTAAACAAATATGTAAGTGTTGGATTAACATGCTGTAGCTAAAGATATAGAGATACATCCCGAGCAAAGAAAACCAGACCATGTTCTTCAGGTTCCAATTGCAGGACGATTTCCTTTTCCGGATGGGGCGATTGGCAATCCTACCATATTATTTGGTGCAACTTTATCAACCTATGAAGGCTGGTGAACAGTGTCCCTGACCAAAATTTGGATGCCCAACATGTCCCATGACTGTGGGAGGAGTGGAAAGCTGAGAAAATGAGACTTTCTGCCCAATTTTACTTTAAAGTATGAAGTATTGGTTCTGGGGTATTTTCCTCAGTCAGCAATTGATTTAGTGCTAATCGCGATGTCAGTCCGATGAAAATCCAGAAGAACGTTCCAGGCGAATTTATCTGGCGCACTGTAGCGCAGTCTTTTCCCACTCCGAGGGAAGAGCTGGGATAAACAAGGAGGGGCTGACGGTGGGGAAGAGCCCATACGGGTGTGAGAGAGAGACAAACGGAAGATTCATTATCCTGCCAGACTTTTCTGAGCTCCTAATTAACCCAAGCCGCCAGCCGCTTATACGCCTCTGTGTGAGTTCTGGCCACGTTTCCTACATGTGCTCCACAGCGACAAGCTGCTTTTATGCTACGTTTGGTTTTTCCCGTTCATTTTCCATTGTTTTTCAAGGTATGAATAAAGGAGGATTTGTAGGTCCAACATTAGAGGGCGCTCTGGGGGAAAACAGAAATGATTGGTTAATCAAACAGCACTGTGCAAAAGTGTGGAAAAAATGCTATAAACAAAGAATGCTTTCAGAAATGGAAGTGTTCATCATTTATTTTCATCAATCAACAAAATGCAGTGAATGAACAAAAGAGAATCTAAATCAAATCAATATTTGGTGTGACCACCCTTTGCCTTCAAAACAGCATCAGTTCTTCTAGGTACACTTGCACATGGTTCTTGAAGGAGCTCGGCCGGTAGGTCGTTCCAAACATCTTGGAGAACTAACCACAGATCTTCTGTGGATGTAGCTTCCTCACATCCTTCTGTCTCTTCATGTAATCCAGACACACTGGATGATGTTGAGATCAGGGCTCTGTGGGGCCAGAAGAACTGATGCTGGTTTGAAGGCAAAAGGTAGAAACACCAAATATTGATCTGATTGAGATTTTTCTTTTGTTCGCTCACTTTGCATTTTGTAAATTGATCAAAATAAACAATCATTATTTATATTTCTGAGAGCATTCTTTGTTTACAGCATTTTTTCACACCTGCCTAAAACTTTTGCACACTACTGTATATCTTTTACTTTTTACACATCACTCAACACCAGCATCCATAAGCCAGCATCTACCTTAGCCCATCAGGGGTGTTCCTAGGCACAGCGGTTGCAGACGGTGATGGGAGAATGGGATTTGATGGGCAGGGGGTGATTTGGCAATGATAGGCTCCAGATGTTTCAGTTCCACTTTTTTTTTGCACAGCTGTGACATTCTGGTACAGCACCTTAACCACTCAAGGTGGAACAACTTCTTAGATTCCCAGAAACCTCTGACAAATCAACTCCCATCAAGCAAGTTTATACCCAGATCTCCAGAACAGCCAGAAACACAGATTTCAACATTTCTGTCCATTTTATTGTGATCTCCTGTCCTCTTGTCTCAAAAGAACCCGTTGTCTTACCTCTCTCTCTGCAGCTGAGGTAGAAGGCAACAACGACATCGCCCTTTATGCTGGGCTGGCGGCAGGCGTGGTCACCGTGGCACTGCTGGTTGTCGCGGTGACACTCTATAGGCGGAACCAGAGCGAGTATGGGGTGGACGTCATCGACTCGTCTGCCCTGACAGGAGGATTCCAGTCTTTCAGCTTTAAGAGCACCAGACAGGGTGAGAACCTTAGGAGAACCTCAGGTACCAGTTCAGGACTCCAACTGCGGGGTCTAGGACAAACCATGACAAAGCATCCCTCTCTCTGTCTAGGTAACCCCCTGCTCATGAACTCGTCCATGCCGCCAGACCTCACCATGTCCCGCACCTACACCAGTCCCATCTGCTTCCCCGACTCCATGGACAAGGAGCTCATTTCCGAGCCCTCGCTCTTTGACCCCCTGCCGGACGTCAAGGTCAAAGTTCACAGCTCCTTCATGGTGTCCCTGGGTGTGTCTGAGAGGGCGGAGTATCACCCCAAAGACCAGCCCCAGACCTTCCCTCGGGGCGTGGCTCAGGACCTGGGTGGGATGCTCGGGGGGAGGGGGAGGGGCCTACCGAGCCCAAATTTGGGGTTTACACCCCGAACGCCTGCTGGAAAACCAGAGCTGAAGACCAGCGGACTGTTCGGGCACGGAGGAGGGAGACTGGTGCTCCCAAACACAGGTGTGTGTGTATTATATTTCTCTTCTCTCTCTCTCTTTCATTTCTCTATCCTTCCTCCTCCTTCTTCTCACCCCTTTTTTTCCTCTCTCCTTCCTCCCCACATCCAGTCTCTTTTCTTTCTCTCTTCTCTCCATCCACAACTCTCACTTTTTCTCCCTTTTCTATCCATCTATTCCTCCATACCTACCTACTCTTTCTGCTTCATTCCCCTTCACTTTCTCTTTTCTCTTTCCTCCTCCATATTCCTCTCTCTCTCTCTCTCTATGTCACTTCTGCTTCTGTTGGGCTGCATTAACACACCTTGACAGTAAGACAGAGGTGTGTGCGTGTGTGTGTGTGTGTGTGTGTGTGTGTATGTGGCCTTGGGAAGGGAGATGGACCAACATTCCTGCAGTAATTGAATAGTAAAGGTGTAAACAGCTGCTCAGGCTGGGCTTGGTGTGAAATGATCTGTTGTAGAGAAATGTATCGAGTTGACAGTGGAGGTGAATTGAACCAGAAGTCTGAATCTCCTTCACACACTTGAAATGATGGTGAAGACACCTGTCTCTCAAGGGGGTCTTACTGTCTATGAGGAGGGGGTTGTGCATTCTGTTCTCTTTTGTGTGTTTCTAACTGTACTTGTGTGTGTGTGTGTGTGTGTGTGTGTGTGTATGTGTGTGTGTATGTGTGTGTATGTGTGTGTATGTGTGTGTGTGTGTGTGTGTGTGTGTGTGTGTGGCTCTTTGCAGGTGTGAGTTTGCTGGTTCCTCACGGGGCGATTGCGGAGAACACAAGCTGGGAAATGTACATGAGCATCAATCAGGAAGACACCTGGTAGGAAAATCTCTCTCTCTCTCTCTCTCTCTCTCTCAACCCTACAGGTGTGTGTGTGTGTGTGTGTGTGTGCGATAGTTTGGAAAAATGCTCTTCATTTGCTACAAATTGAATCAAAACTTGTTTTGGGTTTAAGGAGTCTTTACTTTTGCACAATTAGCATCACACTTACATGCTTACATCCCATAATTAAAGTTAACACGCCACCAACCAGCCCCCCCTTTAAAATGAACTTCTCAGGGACTAGAAACCAGGACTAGAAGGTTGTGGGTTTGAATCCCGGACCAGTAGGTTGCCCTGAGGTACCCTTGAAGAACAACCGTGGTCACATTTTCCAACGAAATGCAAAGAAATGACGGGAACTTCTGCATAGTTCCATGTGAAAAAGTAATACTCAATTAACCAGCCAGTGAACCTAATTGAATGGATTAAGGGGAAAATAAGATTAGCCACAACCAGGATTGATCGCTACTCGTGATATCACTTGTTACATTTCCTAAAAGCTCTCCACAAACAGCATATTACGCCTTAATCTAAAGAAACTTCAAACTCTTCCCAGTGGAGAAAACAA
>JABMDN010021672.1:12500-14688 GCA_017165825.1 Hepsetus odoe
GGGATGCTGTTCAACAAACTGGAGTTAATATCCCAAAACAAAATCTTTTAAAAAAATTAATTGTGGCTGGAACTGTTCTGGTGACTTACCGTGAATATCAATTAGACTCTTCATTCTCTCTCTCTCTCTCTCTCTCTCTCTCTCTCTCTGCAGTGTCTTGTCAGAGGACACTCAGGAGGTTCTGCTGGGGCCGCAGGTCTCGTATGGTCCACCCGGTCTTGACCTCTCATGCCCGGTCGCCATGACGATCGCGCACTGTGCAGACGTGAGTTCAGACAACTGGAGCTTGAAGCTGAGGAGACAAACCCAGGAGCACACCTGGGAGGTGAGACTGCAGCCTCCACCTCCTCCTTTACTCCTCTCCTCCTTCTTTTCTTCATCCTTCACTCCCCTTTATTCTCCTTTTTCAACCCTCCTCCTTCCCTCCTCCTCCTCCTCCTTGGTTTCCCTCTTCATTTTTCACTCCCCCTCTTCCTCTTACCCTTACCCTCTTACTCTTACTTTTTTCGCTCCTCTTCCTCCTCCTCATTATCTTACACATTCTTCTTCTGTGTCATGTCAACGATATTGTCGTTCTTCTTTTATCCACTTTTTCTTCACCTTCATCATTCATGATCTCAGCTTGTTTTTCTTCTTTCTTTTCTTCTTCTTCTTTCTTCTTGCTTATCATCTCCTTTCTTTTCTTCCTCTTTGTTAAAAACCTCTACTTCCAGAATAACACTATGGCACTCATATCTTATCCTCCACCCTCATATCTTTGGGATCACAGGACCTGTCTGTCTCTCTGTCTGTCTGTCTGTCTTTCTCAGGATGTGATGTCGGTGGAGGGGGAGAGTACGTCCTGTTACTGTCTGTTGGAGCCTCAGTGCTGCCACCTGCTGGTGGACCGTCCGGGTCGTTACGCTCTGGTGGGGGAGCCACTGAGAGAAGCTGCATGGAAGAGACTCCGCCTCTCTGTGTTCGGCAGCCTGGAGGCCGACGCCCTCAACTACAGCCTTCGCGTTTACTGCGTAGACGACACACCCCACGCGTTCCAGGTGGGACATTTCACTCCTTCATTCAAGCTGCTCACAATGCATGGACCGAATCGTTCATTCTAATTACTGAATCAGTTACGGAATCGTTTCTAGTAATGATTCGTTTATCGTAGTTGTTTAATAACTTTTAGTAGATATTAAATCATAGTTTATGATTCGTTTATAGTCCGCACTGATGTTAGGTAATCATTTGTAGTAGATGTTGAATTATTTATAGAAAATACTGAACAATTTAGAGTGGATAATAATTTACAGCTGATGCAGAATGTTTTATACTATATATTGACTCATTTACAGTAAACACTGAATAATTTGCAAACAATCCTTTATACTCTGCAGTAGATTCATTTACAGTAACTATGGAATAATTTAGTGGAAGTAGAAACTGAAAACATATTTCAAAGATACTGTCCCTGTCACTGCTCCCCGGGTGCTTTTGTAGCTGCCCCCTGCTGCACGGTGTTTGCATGGGTTAAATGCAGAGGTCCAATTTCGTTGTGGTTCACTGTGTGCTGTGCTGTGACCTCGCAATGACAAGAATAGTCACTTTCACTTCATATGTGTGTGTATCATTTCTATTCATTAATTTTTTTTAATACTGAGTAATTTATAGCAGGGACTGAGAAAAATGAACATTATCATTAAATCCCATTATTCCCTGCATAATTACAGTTGTGCGTGTCTCATTCATATTCAGTTTTATTTATTCAGTTTATGAAAAGGTGTTAAAAAAATGACCCTTTTATTCAGTGTTGATCAAACATCCTGTGTGTGAGAGTGAGTGTGTGTGTGTGTGTGTGTGTGTGTGTGTGTGTGTGTGTCCAGCTCAAAGACAGGCGGTTGTGAGATGAATAGGTTCTTTTTCTCTCCAAAATCGCGTCTGTCACTCTGTTTATTCAACCCTTCATCTTCCTTTTTTCCTCATCGCCCTCCTTTTCTTCCCCCAGACCCTTTTGTTGCCTCTGTGGGTGTTTTTGTGTCTCACACGAACTTGCCTCTCACCTTCAGATCAATAGAGAGAGAGCAAGAGAGTGAGAGAGAGCGAGAGCGAGAGAGAGAGAGAGAGAGAGAGAGAGAGAGAGAGAGAGCCAATTGGTTGTGTGTGTGTGTGTGTGTGTGTGTGTGTGTGTGTGTGTGTGTGTGTGTGTGTG
>JABMDN010021699.1:0-12865 GCA_017165825.1 Hepsetus odoe
AAATTCCCTGCAATATTTGAGTGTTACCTAGATCTCAGCTGAATCATCTCTCCTGCTTTCAATGTTTTCTTCAACAAAAACCTACTGAGGCCTGTTTTTAGGAAATGTATTTTGAGACAAGGTAAGATGTTTCAAGGAAACCAGACACCAGCACTGATGTCTGATGTCTGACTCCTCTCTTGAGGGAGTCACTGGTCTAAGAGCTCGGACAGTTCTACCTGGCAACCACTACGTGGCACTGAAAGCCAAACACATGAACTGATGGAGGGAAGCTGGAATATGGAAGGATTGCACAAACCTGCTGCCGTACATCTCCAGCAGCTTTGCTCTGAAACTACCGAAAGAAAGTCTCTTATCTCCGTCTCCCTCAATACACCAGCTTCTCCGACACCCTGGGACAACTTGCTGAAATGATTCGAATTATCAGTGATAATATTTGCGGTGTTAACCTGACCCCCAAGGTACACTGTGGCCTGAATAACTGGGATTGAGCTTCTGTTGGTTTTCAGACTTCAAAGAAAGATCTGACAGGTCTGATATACCGAGTAAAGTTGAGTACGGTCTGAACACCGAGACACTGGAAGGAAATCGGTCGAAATGGGTTTTTCTTACTTGTCAGATGAATTCAGCTTGAATTTCTTACCCGTTCTTTTCAGACCACGTCATGCTCTTAAAAATAAGATAATACATAAATAACGGAAACATCTCATATTTTAAATTTAGAGAGTTGGTGAAGCAAATTGCTGCAACATTAATGCTGCATACTGCTAGATAGTACACGACCGGTAGAAACCCATGATGATCCTTCATCAGACGCAGCTTATCAGACGGTGAGATGAAACCATCCGCACGGACATAAACTCCTTTAACTGGCAAACACATGATTGACATTTCAAACTGTAAATGTTTCCATGTAAAAAAAAAAATCATAAATCCTTTAACCACCAAACACTGTTGAGATAAAACGCTGCTTGTCCTAACCAAGGTGGCAGTGTTTCTGGAGCCTGTCCTAGTCCTTATGGGACGAGGACAGAGTAACACTCTGGACAGGGCACCAGCCCGTTAAAGGGCGGAAACACTAACACACATAACAGTCACATCTGGAGCAATTTAGTGCCTTTGGATTGGGAAAACATCTGGAAAAACCCACTCTGATACAGAAAACATGCAAACTCCCCGAGCTGGGAGATCACAGCACTAAGCAAACTATAATGACTGCAGAAGAAACATTGTCTCACTGTTGACGGGAGTACAAGTAGGCATCACCTACAAGTTCTTTGGCCTCTTCAATGAAATCCAGAATAAAAGGTCTGGCCAGGCCCTCCTGTGTGGATCCTATGGTGAAAGTGAAAGTGAAAGTGAGTATTCTCATCATTGTATGTACACGGCACAACACACAGTGAACCACAATGAAATTACACCTCTGTATTTAACCTACACACAAACACGTGCAGCAGGGGGCAGCTATTTGAAAGCTGTTTGGGGTGAATCAACATGAAGGAACCACAGGACTAGGATCGACACCGCCCAAAAACCCATGTTTGGAAAAAGAGTTTCTAAAGCATCTTTATATGACGTACTGGTTCTGTACTAGCTGGAGGTTTCCTCCTGAAATGTAATGTGTTCTAAAAGAACCATTGATCATTTTAAGAGAACCCATAAGAGTATGTCTGAGGATCCATTCCAGTTTGATTGTCATGAAAAAGGAATATTTTCTTCAAGAAATGTCATTAGCTTTTTGCATTTATTTATTCATTTATTTTTGGAAAGGCAAAGTCAGATATCGACACACACGTGTATTAAAATATGTCATATTATACATTTCACGTATTAACACACAGCAGAAAAAAGGTACCCCTGAAAAAATACACACAGAAAACATTAACAAAGAAAAGTGCAACTGTAACATAACCAGCAAACAACACAAAACCGAGTCTTCAGTGCATGGAGTAAAATAGTGGACGTGAGTTTAAAATGTAGCTCTGTTCAATCAAGTTTCCCTAATTATGATGATCATTTATTACATCATTCTTCTGAATATTTTAATTTAAAAGCCAAATGTTGGCACAAGCAAACTGCAAACTACGTTCTTCCCTTCACGTATTAAATTAATTTGAGGTAATATTCATTTTTATCCTTTTTTATCACTTACAATGAAACATATTTGCTTTTGGTTCCTTTCAGACCTGAGATTGAGATATTAAAATTTGCTCTGCCCTCAATGGCTGTTCTGCATTGTTCCTCATTCACAGTCTAGACCGACACCCTCCTTATACTGCAGTACCGATCAATGTCTCAGCGCCAAGAAGAGACTCCTTTAAGGCGAGAAGAGCAGATGTCCATTGAAGTAGCTATCAGTGGAGATGCCACTGCTGCCCAGAGTAGCCTCCAGCCTAATACGGTCCCCCATTTTAAGCTGCAGGACCACCTGCCCAGAGTAAGTAAGTCTGGCAGGATTTTGTTGGGATGCTACGCTGCTCAGAACTACAGCATTGTTGAACCGCAGTTGCACAGTGCCCACGCTCCTAGATGACGTTAAAAAGAATTCAAATTCGAACACGCCGGAAACGGTGCATGTGAATTCGCCGGTCTGGGTGTTGTAGTCGTTGAGTTCGTTATAGATTGCATTTTGGAAAATAATGACTCTGACTGGAATGGGAGATGAGGGCATGCTGCCCAGTTGCATGGAGAAGGCTGAACGCTTTGATGTGCTGTTAGCAGCAGGTCCGGGGGGTCCGGGGGGTCCGTTCATCCCTGGTGGCCCTGGGGGACCTGCAAATCAAGAGAGTAAATTCAAAAAGTGGACACCCAGAACAACGCTGTAACACTGAGAGTAATCTCTGACATCTTGGACACCTGAGTACTTTCAGACTTAGCGTTGTGTATTCAAGGGTAACAAAAAGATAAAATGATACATTGGAAAGATTGGATGTGTTACCCTGTTCTCCTGGAGGTCCTCTAGGTCCTGATTGCTCTGCATCGGGATCTGAAAACAGTACAAACAGGTCAGATTTATTTCTCACTCTTGGCCTGATGTGTAAAAGAACAACGATAAAAGTGAAGCAGACGTGTGTTAATCAGAATTCCTGAAACCAAGCACTCAGGAGAAAGAGGACAACACACACCAAAGGCCTGGTACAGTGAACTATTGATTTTGACCAACATGTCACTGCACGAGGTCTTTGTGTGGAACGGCATGGGCCAGGAAAGAGAGTCTGCAGACACACCCAGTGTAAAAAATTCATGCAGTCCATAAGTCTTTATATATAAAAAATAATGCTGGGCTAACCTCATGTCCACTGAATGCATTGTGGCTGTCAGGCTCTCCTAGAAGGTTAAACACCAAAGGTAAGCCAACACCACAGTGATCACCTGGCTGTATTAATTACACCTCTTGAGGCTACACCTAAATCAGGCTTATTATGCATGTTTGTATACCACAAGCAAAGCAGTAGGAAGAGAAGTCTGAAGTCTTTAGTGAGGTGATATAAATGTGATTATTTGTTTGACAGATCTGTGGGTGAAAATGCAGCTTCCAGTTTTAATGGGACATAAAAGATCATGATAATTTCTTCAGGTTTGTTGGTGGAACATACTATTGTTTGAAAAATTTTTTCCCACCATATTTTTGTAGCATTCAGTCCTTTTCCTTCTGCTCTAATAGAAGTAATGGCAGCCAGACAAGGGTTTATAGGAAGTGAGTGACTGGTTCTCATCTCTAAAGACATTTAGCTGGTAAGATCCAGCAGTTTGAAATTAAATTTAAACTTAAGTAAAATCTAGCTACACCATGTTTGTAGTACTTATCTGTTCTTGGACACTACTTTGAGTAATATTAAAAATAGAACTCTCAAACAAACTAAACAAATATTCACATTTACAAGACCAGGATGGAAAAGGCAATGATTTTGGGAGTGGATTGCCCCATAAACAAGGGAACGGATTTGCTGTTTTGACTTACCGGCCTCAATCCAGGGTGTAAGGTCTAGATCCACAATTTCGTTGCAATCAACAAAGCCTGCTTTGCCGCCCTTTAAGAGGAAAGGATTGGCGGGAACTTTCTTGATGCCTGTGTTGTCGCAAATGATGCGAGCCAGAGATGCAGAGGCCAGTGAATCTCTTTGACTTTTGGTGAAAACGCCACGATTCTCCCACCAGAGCCTGGATGCAAAGACCATGCACGTTATTTCTCACATACAAACCTGCATATTTATTCTTTGGTCCTTCTGTGCAGAGTTCTACAGTACCTGTCGCCTTGACGGATCTTCTGGAACTGGTTTGCAATGAGACAGGAGAAGAGAGGTCCAACACGGCCTCCAGGGACAAAAGGTTCAGCCACACCTGCCACCCAGACGTCGATGTTGGCGGGATTCCCATAGAGTTCAATCAGCCTGCGTGCCAGATCAGTGTTGTTCAGCACATTGGCCAGTTCAGCTTGATTCTGGGGTGTGAAGAGGTTGCAGAACTTCCGCCATGCATTGTAACCTAACGGTAAAAGTGGCAAAGCATGGTTTCTTCAGGTTTGCATCTGAAGATACATTTGATTACTATGATAACTGACATCTCTGTGATCTTGAAAGGTTCATTAATAACTTGAGCCAAACTCTTAGCTTTTCAATCACCACACTTCTGAAAATGGCATAAAATACAGATATAATACACATTTTGTGTGCTTAGCCTTGTGTGTGTGTGTACCTGGCAGGGCGTGGTCACGACCTCTCTGCATGTTCAGAGATGCCAGGTCCATAGCAATATGGCTGGTGAAGGCAAACAGCCTCTCTCTCAGAGCATCCACCAGCATGTGGTTCTGCTGATTCAGCTTAGCAGGTCGGCTAATCAGGCCACGGATCAGAGGATCAACACCACCTGGATGAGCAAGGATTCAAGTGAAGTTCAGTTTTGGACAGAAATTAGAGCAGAACCAGGTTCTTTCTTCAGCACTGAGTCCTCGCATATTTTTGGGGCTCTCTGCTCCAATTTGCCCATTTTTAGCTTTTTAGCTTTAACGCAGCGCAACAACAGGAATGGACTTCAACATAAACAGGAGCAGTGGTTCCCAAAGCCAGTCCTGCAGACTTCATGCTGTGCACATTTTGATGTAATTTTAAAAAATGGGCTTAGTATTTGGTCCTCAAGACTTGACTTGAGAATGTACATCTTAATTGTTTGTTAAAAATAACTTAAATAATTTAATTTAATTTTCTGGTGATCCAGTGGTAAGGGACGAGGACCCATGATCAGAAGTTTGTAGGTTTGAGTCCTGAACCAGTGGGTTATCCTAAGATACCTTTGAACAAGGTACCGTCCCAATCACTGCTCCCTGTGCAGGCAACTTCTGATTTAAATGCAGTGGAAGCATGATATTGTTGCACCCTAACCCTAAGAGTGCTGTGCTGTGTGTTCACTAAGACAAACATGTTCACCTTTAGGCTTCAACTGTCGCTGTCAAACTTACCTTCAAACATAACTCTCCAGGGGGAGAAGAAGGCCTCAAACAGGGGGACGCTGGGGAACTGGGGATGGTTCTCAAATTTTTCATCCAGACGAAAGACGAGGGGCTGGATAGTCGCATGGGCAAAACGGTAGGCCGCAGTGGCGAAAATATTAGCGATACTTGGGTCAATATTGGGGTCATAGCCAGGATAAGGTCCGAGTATGTTCCTCATAGCGTCTGGACCCACAATGTGTGGCAGGTAATCTCTGAAAACCACAATCTGTGAGGTACAAACAGTTCAGTCGGATAAAGTCAGGACCGCAAAACTGCAAATTATGTTTTCATGTAGTGTGATATTAGTCATTATGGGTTTTGTAAGGATGTGGCGTACCTGATGATAAGCTCCCATGATTTTTCGGGCCTCCTGGTAAAGTGTTTCGCTGCTCCAGCGGGGGTTGAGGATGCGCAGGGCACGGGCCAGCCGATTGTGTTCCCTCAGAAACAATGTGTGCAGGGAAGTCAGAGCAATGTTCTCATCCACACGGGCATCTCCTACACTCAGGAAGAGGAGTTTTGTTTTTGATACACTTGCCTTTAAAACTGTTATTATGTATTCTAAATACTTTACAATAGACAATACTTTTTCTAGCCAGCTATTTTTATAGCAGTGATAAATCCTGTTTTTAAACTGTATTCCAGCAGAAAGGAAGAAGAGCAAAACTGACCTGCAATGAAACATGGAACTTCCTCCAGGCCTGTGGTGTTGAGAATGTGATTACGTGTGGAGCACATGTTGCTCTTCACCTTCGTGAAGGGCAAAATCTCTCGGCCATTGTCTTGAAAACGGTCGTTGACCAGCAAGAGACCATTGTCGTTGGAGAGGTCACGGAGGTCCCGTGCCAGTCCCTCCTCAGAGCCATAGAGCTGGCCCACATCCAGGAACGCTGTCAGGGAGTTGATCTGCTGCCTTACTTTGGGTACCCCGCCAAAAATGAAGGCGTTGTTACCTGAACCACAGGTGGGTGCAGAGCGGAACACAGGGAGGCAGCTGTTTGGACCAAGCCTGGAGAGACGTGGGTCTCCAGGAGGAAACTGAAATGTTGGACAGAACACAGTCATGTTAAATTTGATCTCTGTATTGTGTTCCTTGTATGATTTCAACCCCAAAACATGACCTAAACAGCATCAGGGTGAAGGGCACCCACTGCCTTCCATACCAATGTGAGCAGCTATGGTTGGAAGATTTCTTTAAAAGGATCAGAGGGTTTGAACCTTATGAACCAACTCTAGACATACATTTACATTTACGGCATTTAGCAGACGCTCTTATCCAGAGCGACTTCCATGTCCTGATTACAGGGACAGTCCCCCTGGAGCAACTCAGGGTTAAGGGTCTTGCTCAGGGACCCAGTGGTGGTAGTGCTAGAGGTAGGATTTGAACTTGGGACCCCATTGGTCCATAGGCAAGCACCCTACCACTAGACCACCACCTAATAGACTTAGTATGCTCCAGTGTAGGTGCAAGTGCAGAACGGAGAACAGGGAGAGACTGTCTGGACCAAGTGTAGACAAGCTAACTAACATACAAGCTAACTAACATAACTAACATACTAACTAACAAACCAACATAAGCGTAAGATATTGGGTAACACTTACTTAGGCTGCCATTGACCTACATTTGTTCATCTCTGAAATATCTATTAGAATTAAAAGGATATATTATAAAGTAGCTTCCCCAAAGTGATGTAGCTGTGGCAGACTATTCTGTAGGAGCACTTTGTTTTAAAGATGTTTTTAAAGATTATGAGCAGAACAGGAGCTTGTGGAAGACAGCTATGGGCTCAGATATGGGTTTTCCTGCAGACCAACCTTGATCGGAAAGCAGGGCTCGGATTGATCACAGCTCTCATCACAGTTGATGCCGCTGCTGAAGGATCGGATGCTTGGTGAATGTGGCGTGAAGGACAAGTCATGGTCGTTCCACTGCCCAAAGAAGGTGACCAGGTGTGTGAACTCATTGTCGCCCTGAACGCCGGCGTCTGTTGTGCTCACAATTCGGTTCGACACCAGTCGTACCTGGAGGAGGAAATGGAAGAGATGTTGGTTACACCTGGACTCACTTGGCTGATGTGAAGATCATTGGAAGGAAACAGGCAGGCGGTCATACCAGAGGTAGCAGGACCCCATTGTAGAGTCTGCTTGGGTCCCATCCACGAGGCTGAGAGATGCCATCTTCATAAATGGGAGGGAGCCAGTTAGCTAAGGGTGTGTTAGCTGCACCCAGAAGTGGATTCTTCCTAAAAATGCAGAACAACGGTCAGTCTTTCCACATTAGAGAGGTTTTTCTGCAATATCCTAAAGCACTTTGATGTTTAGTTACAGTAATTATGAGTTTTTTAATTATAACTGAGGTTCTGTCTGATCACATCTTGATTATTAACTCTTTGCTGATGCAGTCAGAGGTTGAGAGGAATGATTTTAAGTAATAACAAGACTTATAACAACGGTTTTTCAAAAGTACATCTAAGACTCGGTTCCTAAAAGACTCCAGAGTGCTCAGTTCCTGGTTGGGCAGGTAAGAGCGCTGCTCACCGGTTGTTGCAGACGCTGTTGGCGGTGCGGTACTTGTTGATGAGGGGGGTCGTCCTGCAGGAAGGGGGCTGAACTTGAGCAGTACAGCCAGTCAGGCGCTCGATAGTGTGGCGCTCTTCAGGAGTGAGCAGCGCTGAGAGAGAGACCAGGATTGCAACTTTACTCAGGGGTAAGTGTGATCTTCATTTGTGTGGAGATTTGCTTCAGTTATTTTTTTGTAAAGCAGAAGCAATGTGCACTGGGCAAAAAGTAAAGAAAGAAGACATTTGGGGAAACTAAGCATCTATTCAGGAGTGTGTCAGACCTGTAGCATTGATGGATCTCTTGTGTGCATGCTGTGTTTTCTCAGCGATGATCCTGAGGGTCTGTTCCAGGTAGTCGGCCGCTCTCACAGCCTCTCGAGTCTTTCGTGATGGCTGCTTCATCAGACGCAGCTTATCAGACGGCGAGATGAAACCGTCCCCACGGACCCGAGCTAAACTCCTTTAATTGGCAAACACATGATTGACATTTCAAACTGTAAATCTTTCCATATAAAAAATAAATCAGAAATCTGTCCTCAATGATCCAAATAACATATTTTGCATGGATGGTTATCCTATATATATAGATAGATAGATATAAATATAATCCGAAAAACACATCCTGTTAAATAGCGACAACTGTAGATTAGAGGAACATTGACTCACTGTTGACGGGAGTACAGGTAGGCATCATCTACAAGTCTTTTGGCCTCTTCAATGGATTCCAGAATGAAAGGTCTGCCCAAGCCCTCCTCCAGGGATCCTGTACAAACAGAAGGTCCACAGAAACAGATCAGTGCAACATTTCTGCAGGTGGTTTAGTTTGTCTGTCTATAAACTCAACTGTGTGACTCAACTGTGCGCTGAACTTTCACCAGTTTTTAGCTGTAACTCTTCACTGCAAAAGTCTAAGACTGGTTTTATCTCTTTATAGAAGACCCTAGTTTCCCACTGTAGCTGTAAATCCCATCATATATTCGTACAGTGCAAATACTGGCATAATTGCAAACAAATTTCAAGAACTGGTGTTTAGGGACGAGGCCCCTGGATCGGAAGATCTTGGGTTTGAGGTCCAAGCCAATAGGTTGCCCTGAGGTACCCTTGAGCAAGGTACCGTTCCCATCACTGCTCCACAGCTGCATATGTTTGTGTGGGTTAAATGTAGAGGCTGCATTTCATTGCAGGTCACTCTGTGCTGTGTTCAAGTTGTCACTTTCACTTTCAGATTTATTTCCATTACATGTTAAGAATGTATTTCTCATCAAAACAGAGAAATGTAGGTGTGTATCGATGATGCTTTTACTCTTTTTTAAGGAGTAACACTCAAACATTTCACTCGTGACAGTCTGCCTTATTTCTTTCATTTTTTTCAGATCATGTGCTGGATATTGAATGCACTGTAAAGTCGGAAATACAGTCGGAATGAAGCACTTTGTCATTTATTACTAAAACACCACAAATCTGCTGTAACAAAGTTGAAAAAAGAAACATTTTATCAGTTGCTTTGTATTTTTATCTGCACCTTTATACATTTTTCTTTGTATTAGTTACTTTAAGTTAATGATCAATATTTGAATCTTATTTAGATTTTTAACATTTTACAGTTTTAAATGTCTTGTAGAACACTTTGAGCTGAACTTATATTTATGAAGCGTGCTGTGTTAAGAAACCGATCGTAACGTTATTGAATTAGTAATACTAAAAATGGAAGTGAAAAAAGTGAAAGTGACTATTCTTGTCATTGTGAAACAGCACAACACAACGAAATTTAACCTCTGCGTTTCACCCATACACACACCTGCAGCAGGGGGCAGCTATTGAAAGCACCCGTGGAGCAGTGATGGGGACGGTACCTTGCTCAAGGGTACCTCAGGGCAACCTACTGGTGAGGGAATCGAACCCACGATCTTCTGATCCGGGTCGACTCCCTCACCACTAGACCACCGCTGCACCTACTACTAATAATACTACTAATAATAACATTAATAAAATAACATAATGACAAAAAGATATATTCATATTTCTATAACTGTGAGAATAAATATATTATTATTGGATGTTTTTGTTCATGTCTACTCACCAGACACTGTCGGGTTGTTGAGCACGAGGCACAAACTCAGCCCCACGATCAGCATTAAAAGATTCATTTCTGAAATGAGAGAGAAACACAGTCAGCCCATCAAACACCAGAAAATAATCAGCCACAAAAATCAAAAGCTTCAGAATTTTTTTATTGTTTATTTTTTAGCAAGTCGTAATAGAAAGGACTTTTAAAGCAGAACGGATGGATGGGGTTGTTGTCTTGAAGAAAGTCATAAAAGAAATGATAAATAAATACAAAAATACAAAGAAAACTATATATAAAATCAAATCAAATAAAAAAGAAGAATACTTAAGAAAAATAATAATATAATTAAAATTAATGAAATTAACCAGCAATAATAAATAGATAAAGAATGTTAGAACAAATAAAGTTTAAAGAAAGAGTGTCATCTCTCACCTGTGTGTTTGCCTCGTCTTCTCTGCAGAGACATCACTCAGTGTGAAGTGATGCACTGCTTGCTGTTGGACTTTTATAGCCAGCCTGTCCTCCGACTCCATACATTTCGCAGCTCTGAAGTTCCTGCCTCCTCCTCCTTCCGGCAAGCATCATCGCTTGGGATGAGGGTTTGGTTTGCATGTCTCTGTCAACACTGGACCACATGCATATTTGATGCTGATAAAAGCCTTTGTTAGTTTCATTATATATCTCCAGGAAACTGATCAATAATTCTCTTTTTCCTTTTGACACCAGTTTGTTTATGTGCGTTTTTTTGAAGTCAATAATTCTATAATGTCCTCAAAAAGAGCACAAATGGGGAAACGTTTAGAGTATTTTGTAACCGGCACTTAAATAACTTCAGACATGAACAACATCACTAAATACAGGAACTGAAGCTCCATTGATTGAAAAGGATTTAACTCTGTGTACTTTAATAACAATACAAAACTGGTTTCACCGCAAGCTAGTTTTCATCAGCCAGCAGTTTCTAAGTCTAGTGCTGTTAAAATGTAACAACATTTATCATTTTTAAAAATCTGTATTTCACTGAAATGCAATTATTTTCATTGCATTATTAAAAATCAATCTATTTATTTAATTAATTAATTAATCAATTTATTAAAATTCAATTGTCTCATCAAAAATGTGATTTTTTCAAACTTCAGTTTTAAATGTAATGTTCCAGATGGCCAGTTTACAAGCTCTTAATTTTTAGATCTAAACTCTTTGCGATTGGAGCGTTGTGCCCAACCACACTGCTCTGCCAACTGACATTAAGTAAAGAGGGAGTATAAAAAGTGAGAAATAAACTGACAGAGATTTGATTTATATCTTTTAAACGCGCCAGGGCAGCCTGTGTGATTCGTTTATTGACATAATATTCATTTGTAGATCTGATCTGATCTTGAGTAACTGGAGTGAAGTCCTCCGTTAACAGTTACAGTGAGTTTATATAAAAGGTTCACATTACCTGTCATTATTAAATAACATTACATAAAGTCATTACCGCCATGAACTAAACTGCAGCTCAGTTCAGATGATTTTTTTAAATGTTTTTGGAGGAAAGACTGGATTTTCAGCCGTGAATCAGTGCACTGTGTGTATCAGTCTTAAACTCCTTCTCTTTGAATCATGCAAATAATTCTTCTTAGAATAACAATGAGCTAATAATCTCCTGCCGAGCTGCTCTGTGGTTGCTTGTACCGCATCAACTCATCAGCTGAAGAGAATGAAGGAAGAGGTTTTCGTTCTCCGTGGGTGTTTTTTCCCCCCAAAGGTCACGATGATATATTTCAGCAGAACCAAGGTGAAATATTTTAGACCCTATCTTCAAGATCTATTTAGTCACAAACATGTGATGGGTGAAGGAGTGAGTTCAAGTAGTCTAAGCTTGTAGTGTTGCTTGTTTTTGGGGCTGGGTTTAGTATATTTTGAGTTGCCATGACACCGGGATTCTTTTTTAAGCATAAAAAGTATTAAACAATAACTGGGTGACTCTTGAAGAACATTACTACCCTGCTGTTAAAGGCAGATCTGGTTTTGCCAGAAAACTGAGTCTGAGCACTTTAGTCTTGGCAGATGTTTCTGTTGTTAAAACAAGGAAACATGCACTAGATATCCAGGTGAACCACTTCTCATGAATCAGTCCATCTGCCTTAATAACACACCTTCTAACGAATAAACTGAGCTACATTAACGACACACCTTCTAATTAATTCAGTTACCTTAACAACACACCTTTTAATTAATTCAGTTACCTTTACAGCACACCTTCCAGTGAATCAATTCAGTTACCTAAACGATACATTTACATTTGCAGAATTTAGACACTCTCATCCACAATTATTCAATTTCTTATCCAGAGCGACTATCCTATTTACGGGGACCGTCCCCCTGGACTTAACCCAATTCAGGGTTCAGGGTCTTGCTCAGGGACCCAGTGGTGGTAGTGCCAGAGGTGGGATTTGAACCGGGGACCTCTTGTGCCACAGGTCCAGAGACAAGTACCACCACTAGACTACTACCCCTATACCATAAACCTTCTAATGTATCAATTCAGCTACCTTAACAAGACAACTTCTCATAAATCTAGAATAACAGGTCAGCCTGCCAGACACCCGGAGGTGACGAGTCAGAAAGGTTCTATTATCGTTTTATTGCCATTTATTGTCTTCAGTGATAAAGTTTCTCCAACATCCTGGTGCTACACTGAACACAAAATAAGACTACAGAGTTTAGACAAGAGTCCACAGTGCAAGAGACACAAAGTGTTAA
>JABMDN010021702.1:0-13855 GCA_017165825.1 Hepsetus odoe
TTGTTGTTGTTGTTGTTGTTATTATCATTATTATTGTATATGTAATATCAGTTATTAAATAATTCATGGAAATTAGTTCATTCATATAACCGTATCGATAATTATTGAATCAAATTTTAGGGGGAATAAATTCCAGAAAAAAAACTGCATCCCAAAGAAACATGAAACTTTCAGCAGCTGATGTGAAGTGACTTCTTTTTGACTTGATTTTATGTCCACTTTACAGATTCACTTGAATGTCTAAAGGCCCAAACATTGTGGCATCAATACAGCAAAACCCAGTCAGACCAAAGTGTGAGTGCTGCACTTTTTTTTTTTTTTGAGCAGAAAGCATCTCTGTCTCACTGTTTCCTGATAAATACTGGAAGAGAGAAATGAAGCAGTAGCTTGATTATGATTTATTACCAAAAGGCCACTGGGCCTCTGTTTGACCCTCGTTTGGGAGCAGAACCCACATTAGAATGTAGAAGCTGAAACTCTGTGATGTCATAAAGGAAGCTGCTGAGTTCTGGACAGACGAACACTTTTCACACCATTCTGTGTGGAGATATCGTAGAGAGTGCTGAACAACATGACTCGTCAAATGCTTTGCTGCTGTGACGTCCCTTTGGACGACTCAGACACAGAAAGGAGAGAGGAGGACAGAGACAATGTCGGAAAAACAAAGAAGAGAAAGAAAAAATCTAGGTGGAGGTGGATGAGGAGAGTGTGGAGTACTCTCAGGAGGAAACACAAGGTGGAGGATCCTGACTCCAACAATGAGGATCTGGAGACAAAACTCCTCCAACATCAAGTAAAGGGGGAGGAATCGGCAGAAGTCCTCAATCTGCCGATGGTCCTCGTCTCCAGCAGTCTCAGCTTTCCATCAACTGAGACGCTGGAGATCGAGGACACTCCCCTCCAAGACGCCCTACAAGGCCTCATTGACTTGATGTTGGAGGAGATTGAGGCCATGAGGACAAAGCTTCTGAGTGAGTAAATTACATTTAATATAAATCATAGTAGATAATAAATTATTCATAATAATTACTGAGAAATTTGTAGTGAATCCTGAACAATTTACAACAGAAGCTAAAGGAGAGAGGAAATATAAAATACAACAAATAGCATGATTGTATTGTACAAAAGTATTTGGCCTGAAAACATTGATACAGTGATGGCAAGTGAAAATAATAATGTTATTATTTACACTATAATAAAATAACGATTGTTATTTTTAATATTTTTACAATTTTTAATTGTCTAAAATACTTTTATTTTGGTAAAGACTTTTATTGTGCCTGATTCACAAGAGCACAAAATGTGTAAAATTCTGGCATTGTGATCATTCTGTGATGTGACTTATTATGCATTACAAAACACTCTGATTGGTCAGCTTTGTCAATAACCTTGTCCCCTGATTGGTCAGTTAAGAGAATAGTACCAAGAATTCATAGTGAATACAGAAAAATTCATAGTAGATTCTGTGTAATTTATAGTGGAAACTGAAAAAGAAACAGAAGAGAATTGAAGTAAATACACAATATATCATAATGGATATTTAACATTTCATAGTGGATGCTGTATAAGGCATAGTGTTTACTATATTATGTACAGCAGATGCTAAATAATTCATACTGGATAATGAATAGTACATAGTAGATACTGAAAAATTCATAGTGGATACCAAACTAGATACTGAATAGTTCATAGTGGATAATAATCAGTTTTTGATATTAAGTAATACATAGTAAATAGTCAATGACTTACTGTGTATATTGTATAATTCATAGTGGATAATAAATCATTCATGTTAGATTCTGAGTATTGTACAGTTCATTGTGAATATTTCATAGTACCTAATAAATAATTCATACTGGATAGTGAATAATTCCCAGTACATGCTGAATAATGGGCAGCGGTGGCCTATTGTGGCCTATTGTGGGTTTGATTCCCTCACCAGTAGGTTGCCCTGAGGTACCCTTGCAATGACGAGGGTTGTCACTTTCACTTTCATAATACACATGTTCAGGTGAGACAGTCCTGAAGTGGACATTATTGCCTGAATGTAGCTGGTCTTTATTTTTATTCAAAATTCAAAGTTGTCAAATGTGCCCTTCAAAATTATTGGCCCTCATAAAGAGAATGTTTATCCGATTGATTTCAAATAAGAGAAACGTTTCAATTGTGGTGGAGATTGAAGGTCTTAAAGCCCAACTGTACAGGACTTGAAGTGTCATCAGTGTGGAGAAGATAACTGCTGATATTTATTCATGTTGAAGGAGGATACCAGCGTCGAGCTGAAGAAGCTGAGGTCCAGCCAACTGACCTCAGCAACCTCCATGATGATGAGGCGACCATCAGCCAAACTCTGGGTAAGAAATGAAAAAAAATGTGAACTATGTTGAAGGTCAATCAACTGAACATCTCCATGAACATTCACCATCACTGGGTGAGTGAAGGAGAGCAAAAGATGGAAAGCTATTGATGTTCACTTCATTCAGTTCACTGATGTTCAGAATTTAATCTGCATTCATTCCTCAAAAATATTCCAGAAAGTAATGGCAAGGCCTGCAGAACCATCATATCAGAGCTCCTGGACGTGCTCTTTGAGGATGTCCAGAGAGCTCTCGACCACAATCTGGGTGAGTAAATGGCATAAGCACAAGACATTAAATGGATACAAAAGTATTCATGAGCTGATTCAAAATAAACAAGATTCAAGTTGTTGAAAGTCTGATTATCTCTAGTTGGAAGTGGTTACTAAGGTGTTGCTAGGTGGATGTGAAGGCAAAGGTTTGGGCTCAGCATCATATGTACTTCACATTATGTGCAAGTTCTTGAAGCAGCAATAGCAGCTTACTGTACATCCATTTTAATTAAGTTTTAATGAACACTGTTTTTTGGTTTAATAGAGGCCAAAAAGGTGGCACCCGCTGAAGCCGCACTGACTTTGGTTGATGTTGATAAATGTACAGCCACCACTGAAGGTGAGGAGAACCCATGAAACGTGTTTAACATCATGATGTGAGTTAGGTTGCCAGATATTCCCATTAATACCGCTAATAAAACAGGAGATCAGCTACAGAAAGAGGCTGAATCTACATTCATCACTGAGCTCCTGGACATCATACTTGAAGATGTCCAGAGAGCTCATGACCAGCGTCTGGGTGAGTAAATGACAGCAGACAGACATATTAATATATATAGACAGGGAAAGCACTGACATTCAGTTCATATAAAAACAGGAATTGAACTTAATCTGCATTCATTCCTCAAAAATATTCCAGAAAGCGATGCCGAGGCCTGCAAGACCGTCATATCAGAGCTTCTGGACGTGCTCTTTGAGGACGTCCAGAGAGCTCTCGACCAGAGTCTAGGTGAGTACAGGACATAAGCATTAAACGTTAGATGTATATAAAAGTATTCATGAACTGATTTAACATAAACAAGATTCAAGTTATTGAAAGTCTGATTATCTGTAATTGGAAGTGATTACTAAGGTGTTGCTAGGAGGATGTAAAGGTGAAAGTTTGGGCTCAGTGTCAGCAGGTCTCTCCTGCTTTTATGCTTCAGCACCAAAATGTTGATGGTTGCTAAGGTGTTGCTAGGTTGTTGTTGTGTTATCCTAGGTGGATAACAGGGTGTAACTGTTTGGTTGCTAAGCTATTGCTATGCTGTTATGTTATGCCAGGTAGCTGCTTGATAAATGACTCGATTAAACTCCTCTCATTTGTAAATGTACTTTACATTATGTGCAAGTCTTTAAAGCATCAAAATTTACTTCACATCCAAAATAAACAAGATTTAATGAACAATATTTGTCGATGTTGTAACAGAGGCCCAAAAGATTGCATTCGCTGAAGAGGACACAGACATAGAACTGACCGTTATTGAGGACAGACTGACAGCCACACCTGACAGTGAGTAGAATCCATAAAACATGTTTAACCTTATGATGTGAGTTAGTTTGCCAGATACTCCTATTAATGCTGATATTAAAACAGGAGATCAGCAAAAGAATCAGACTGATTCTCCATTCGTCACTGAGCTCCTGGACATCATCCTTGACGATGTCCAGAGAGCTCATGACCAGCATCAGGGTGAGTAAATGACAGCAGACACACATATTAATATATATAGATGAAGACACCACTGATGTTCAGTTCATATGAAAGCAGGAATTGAACTTAATCCACATTCATTTCACAAAAAATATTCCAGAACGTGATGCCGAGGCCTGTAAAAGCATCATCTCAGAGCTCCTGGACGTGCTCTTTGAGGACGTCCAGAGAGCTCTTGACCAGAGTCTGGGTGAGTAAAAGACATAAGCATTAAACATTAAATGGACATAAAGTTATTCATGAATGGATTCAAAATAAAAAAGTAATAAGTTGTTGAAAGTCTGATAATCTGTTATTGGAAGTGGTTACTAAGGTGTTGCTAGTTGGATGTAAAGGCAAAAGTTTGGGCTCAGTTTCAAATGTACTTCACATTATGTGTAAGTTCTTAAAACAGCAATAGTTACTTTTTACATCCATTTTAAATACGTTTTAATGAACAATGTTTTTCGGTTTAATAGATTTCAAAAAGGTGGCACCCGCTGAAGCCGCACTGACTGTGGTTGATGTGGATAATTGTACAGCCACCACTGAAGGTGAGGAGAACCCATAAAACATGCTTAACATCATGATGTGAGTTAGGTTGCCAGATATTCCCATTAATACTGATATTAAAACAGGAGATCAGCTACAGATGGAGGCTGACACTACATTCGTCACTGAGCAAAATTTACTTCACATACAAAATAAACAAGTTTTAATGAACAATATTTATTGATGGTGTAACAGAGGCCTAAAAGGTGGCATCCACTAAAGCAGACGCTGAAGAGAAAGTGACAGTTGATGATGAGATGGACTATAAAAAAACTATAAAATACTATGTTGTTAACGTGATGGAGGGATACCGAAGCAAAAATATATTTTAAATCTGTAAAGACACAACAGGCACTACAGTGATCTCATTATTTTCTTGCTGTTCAAACAGATGAAGTTGACGACGACCTCCCCCTGGTACCAAAGAGGAAGACCAGGAGAGGGACCAGGGGTAGAGGTCGTAAAATAAACTATAAAAAAGACAAGATACCATCAGAGGAGATGCATGTAGATCCTACTGTGAAAGGGGAACAGGTATGGTCTTATTTTGAGTTCTAAACTTTGGAACTATGTGAAAGAGCATTTCTTTATATATTGATTTTCTTTTCATCTGTGGATTTATTTAAGATCTCTCAGGGACCCAGCCCAGCTAGAGGAGAACCTTGTCCACCTCATGATCACCATAGGCCAAGGAGAGTCTCGATGAACACACAAAAGTCTGAGAGGAATGGAAGACAGGTATGAGGTTTTGTTTTGGATCCAGTCATGGTCCCTCAGTAAAAAAAACTTCAGTTCCAGTCATGGTCCCTCAACAGCAGAACCTTCAGTTCTAGTCATGGTCCCTCAGAATCAGGACCTTTATTTCTGGTTTTGGTCTTTTGATGTCTGTAAGCAAGCTTAGACATTTCAGTTGATTCATTCGTTTACAGACAGAGAGACGACATCATGGAGGAAGAGAGAGGAGCGTGAGAGAGTGGAGAGGAACAAGGTTCTATATTTGGCAACGAGATGAGCTTGGGCTTTGAACCCTCGACCACCTGGAGACATGAGGACAGATTTTATCATCCTTAACCCTCAACCACTCCCCCATCCACACCTCCAACCACTCCCCCAACCACACCTCCAACCACACCCCAACTACTCCCCAACCCCATTCCCCTGACCCCTCCTTAAAAAAAAAAAAAAAAAATTACACATACACACTCACATACTCACAGAAACACATATGTAAAACACACACACACACACACACACACACACACACACTCACAAATATGTAAATAGTCACATACAAAAAAATGTGAAGCATCAAATAAACCACAGCATTAAAGTTTGTCTCTTTATTCATTATTTCTCCTGGAACACTTTCAGTCTCTGCACTGAATCCTCTGCTGAGACTCTGTTAGAGGAAGGTGTGTTTTCACTCTTACTTTATTACTGTGTTGGTGATCAGAGGTGTTTTCAGGAGATCCTACATCATTAAAAGTCATGTGATCAGTTCTATGTCCTTTGAGCAGAATCTCATTTTCAGTCCAGTCCCTGTAGCTGAGCAGTTTCAGAAGCAGAAGCAGAAGCAGTGTGAGATAATCTCCATAGAGAACTGAAACCAAAGGCAGCGACGTCCAAAGAAGAGTTCTGGAATGTCCTTCAAGAAGCCTGCAGAACTTCCTCAACATGACTTAAAAAATAAGCTTGGCTTAAAGAATTCAGGCTGTGCTGAAGATTGATGGTGGTCGTTTCACATATTGATTTAAAAGCTGGTTAGAATTAAACTGTTTTTGGGTTCAGACTGGATTTACATGTGTGTTTGCACGTCATAATAAAGAACTGTAACTATCGTCTCATTTCCCCACAAAATATCAAAATATAAGGTGGACTTCTGCGCAATACTGTAAGTTCAAGAGAATGTGCTGTTGCTCCAAGGGCAGGGACCTGGATGGAGACCCACCTGCTTTCTGGGATCCTGAAGGATCCCCTTTAGTACAGTTAAAGTCACACATGTTAGAACTGAGTAGAAAACATGCAGTATTGTCCATTATTGCTCATTTAGGGGTTCAGACAAGGTGCACTGTGTACATTCCCAGAGAAAAAACAAAGATTGTGCCATTTAGTGAGGAACCAGGTGAAGGTGTTCAGACTGTGGATGAGTTTACAGAAGAGGTGAAGTGGATCATGAGCACAAAGGGTCTACATGTAGAGGATCCAGTAGATTTGATCCTCTCACTGCTGAAAAGTTCAAGCTATGATCTAGTGAGTTGTTGACGTTCTTGAGGCCTTTAATGAAAAAGAGTACTGCTCCACAACTTATAGAGACACAGAGCGAGAGAGAGAGAGAGAAAGAGAGAGAGAGAGGGGGGGGGTACTTTGTTAAAGCAGGGGTAATTAGTTAGTTCAGGTTTTCAGGAGCTCTTGATTTGTTGGGATGAAAAGCAGCCCTTTCTGCAGAAGACTGAACAGTGTTTTACTAGGTTACTATTGCTGAACTATCTGTTATAGTTCTTTCATACCTCACTAAATTACTCTATTCATACACTCCCACTCGTTCACTGCGCTCCTCCGGTACCAGTTTACTCACAGTTCCTCCATGGGTGGTAGATCATTCAGTGTTGCTGCCCCCAAAGTCTGGAATTACCTCCCCCAAAACTTATGCCTAACATCCTCTCTGTCAGTCTTCGAAACTCAGTTAAAGACTCATCTCTTCAGTCTGTGCTGTTCCACTTCTCTCCATTCTTGATTTCTTCTTTAATATGATTTCTTCTTTCCTGCTTGGCTCTTAAATTTCTGCCTTTTTTTTACTGCCTTTGTTTGTTGACAGTTTTCATTCAAACTGTTTTATTTTGGCTTTGTAAAGTGACCTTGGGTTTGATGATGATTATGATGATGATGACGATGATAAAGATGAAGATGATTGCTATTATTATTATTTTCAGTGTATCACTGACAGCATATATCTCTCTATAAACTAATCATATTCAATATTTCTCCATGTGTGTTTCATTAAATGTATCCACACTATATTTATTATAGTGGGCAGCGGTGGCCTAGTGGTTGGGGGGTTGGCCACAGGATCGGAAGATTATGGGTTCAAACCCCTTACAAGTTGGTTGCCCTGAAGTACCCTTGAGCAAGCACCCTTGGGGCAGCGGTGGCCTAGTGGTGAGGGAGTTGGCCCTGCATCGGAAGATTGTGGGTTCGATTCCCTCACAAGTAGGTTGCCCTGAGGTACCCCTGAGCAAGGTACCGTCCCCGTCACTGCTCCCCAGGCGCTTTCAATAGCTGCCCACTGCTGCACGGTGTTTGTGTGCATGGGTTAAAAGCAGAGGTCCAATTTCATTGTGGTTCATGGTGTGCAGTGCTGTGACCTCGCAATGACAAGGGTTGTCACTTTCACTTTTTCACATTCACTTTCAAGGTACCGTCCCTGTCACTGCTCCCTGGTCGCTTCCATAGGTACCCCCTGCTGCACGGTGTTTGTGTGCATGGGTAAAATGAAGATGTCCAGTTTCGTTGTGGTTCACTGTGTACTGTGCTGTGACCTCGCAATGACAAGAATAGTCACTTTCACTTTATCATCTGTTTACTGAAATCTCTTGAAAAGGTTGTACACATGAGGGTTTAGCAGAAGCTGCTTCATCTCTCCACACTTGTGACTCTGAGTGTGTAAAACTGAAGAAGATCAGAGAACTGCAGTAGAAACACTTTCTGATGGTACAGGTGATGCACAGCCAGGGCAGCTTTAACTCTTTAACTCTTTTATTTGTAGTTACAGTGTAAATATAGAATGAAAGAATATAGAGAAATACAGAATTATGGAATAAAGATAGAGGAAGAGAAGGTGAGATAAATGGAGGAGGTGTGATGACAGAATTCACAGAGGCGTCTTCCGGGTCTCTGTTGATCATAAAGTGAAGATTGAACAGAGTTCTGATCAGCTCTCTCAGTACTTATCAGAATAGTTTAAACATTCAGTTTAGATTGATTCCTGATCTGTTTTTTATATTTGATCAGCCATATTTAGTCTAGTTGTTCTTTTCTGGATCTTTCAGAATCAGCTGTGTGTGAAGGCTGGTGCTGCCATGTCTTCCTCAACATCAGGAAATATTACAGGAGCAGTGATCCTCATGTTACTGGCAGGTAAAGGGTTACATTTGCACTTCAGTTTGTGTAAAATTAAAGTGTAAAAGCTAAAAATGCATTTCATCATCAGTTCCATTACAGTCTTAAAATGTTCTAAACTTCAGATTTAGGCAGCACCTCTGCTCTGTCCTGTCACAGTGCACAGCTACAATCTTGTGACACCGCACATAATGCTGCCATAACCGATGGCCATAAGGGAGGGACCCCCTAGGCTCGGCATGGTATCCCTCCAGAAAGCCAGAGGGCGCTCTAGCCCCTTATTAACACTGCACTTCCACTTTAAGAGCTTACCTGATATAATCAGGTGACTAATTAGCAGGGGTGTAGGCTTTTTGGGCAGTGTTTGGAAAGAGTTGTGTGATTAAAGCTTTGGAAAGAAAGAGTATGAGGGAGAAACTAAGTTTCCATGTCTCTTGTTAAAAATCCTTTCTTTCATGGCATGTGTATGATATGCGTTCACAAAGAAGACTGGCAGAGCCCGTCTTCCATGTTTGTGGATTAACCCCGTTGGACTATTTGGACACTCAATTCAACTCAGGATTACTTTCACCATCCGTTCTGTCATCCTCTACTCCATCACCTTTGTGGTAAGACTTCCGTTTGCCATCTACCATCTCCGGAATCATCCTTAGACTGGACAATACGGTTGGACTAAATACATGTACTTTCATTGTTTGTTTGTTTGTTTGCTTGTTTGTTTGTTATATTCTATGTTGTTTGGGGAGCACTTGTACATATTAAAACACTGAAGGTTTTGTCCCGTGTATTGTGGTGGAGACGGTGTCTGTTTGATTTAAGACGGATAAAGAAATCGTTCAGTGATCGCCGCAACCGCTACAATCTGAGTCCGTTTAAGGACAAGTTAAAGCTGTGTGTGTGTGTGTGTGTGTAGAGCTCCAGGTGAAGGTAGTTCCTGAGACTGTTCTCCAGAGAAAGGTCAAACTGACATGTAGCTCCACATGCAGACTTGGAGAAAACCGGTCCTACAGCTGGTACAGAACAGGTTCCCATGGTTCCTCTATTGTTCTCTACACCTCCAGACCTTCTGATATGGGCAGCTACTACTGTAAGGTGTCAGGCAGCAGTCAGCGCTCCCCTCCAGTGTGTAAGTGATACTCAGTCTGCTATTATTAATACTAATTAAAGATCTCAAAAGGCACAACATATACACAGTTCTACTTTTCCCAGACATCACAATAAGCCAAGACATGTTTGGATCCAGACTTTGTTTCTTTAGTTATTTAGTACTGGAGCTACAAAGCTAACATTGCTAACTTCCACTAGGTCAAAATCAATTTAAATACATTTTTGTTAATAAATAACTTTGTGTTTCAGATGTTTCTACTGATTCATATCAGAGGAGCTGCTGGGGTGTGACTTTGGCTCTCATTGGCTCAACAGCATATTTACGCTCTTACTACACCTTCCCACACTTCCATAAGGTAACTAAATCAGTGTGGTTCATTAAAGAGCAGACTGGTGTTGAACCCGTGGATGTGAGAGAGGAGGAGGAGTATCAGGGACGAGTGCAGTTCATACAGATCTCCCAGAATGAGAGTAGTATGAGAATCACTGACCTGAGAGCGAGTGATGCTCAAACATACAGATTCAGATTCCACACTGATGGAGGTGAACACACTGGACAACCTGGAGTCACTCTGTCTGTCACAGGTAGAGCTGCATAATGTAAATTGGCCTAGTGGTTAGGGCGTCAGCCACATGATCAGAGGATCGGGGGTTCGAACCCCTTCCCAGTAGGTTGCCCTGAGGTACCCTTGAGCAAGGTGCCGTCCCCATCACTGCTCCCCGGGCGCTTTCAATAGCAGCCCACTGCTGCACATGTGTGTATGGGTGAAATGCAGAGAGTGAATTTCCCATTTGTGGGATTATAAATAAATAAAGGAAAGGAAGGATAAATGTAGTGACTATAAGAATATTCTACAGATGAAAATGACACTAAACCTTGTTTCAATTCTGCTGCAGGTCTGAAGGTTACAGTGTCAAACACACACAGTGGAGGAAAGACACTGATCTGTAGCAGCTCCTGCACTCTGTCTAATAAACCCACTTACATCTGGTACAAGAACGGACAGACTGTGTCTGACCAGGACAAGAGTAAACTGAGTGTCAGTGGTGTGGATGGAGGGAGCTACTCGTGCGCTGTAAGAGGACACGAAGATCTTTGCTCTCTTTCTGTTTGTAAGAACGTCACCTTAAACTTCACACTCTGTCGTCTATTAATGTTCCTATAAATTCAGATTTTCCAAGATCTTAGCTCAATTAGACACCAAATTCAAAATTGTATGTGCATTTATTGAGTTATTGCAACAAGTTGATTTATTGCAACAAGTCCAAACATACAGTCAATAAAAGATATAATCTATTTGTCTCATTTTGGGGACGGTACCTTGCTCAAGGGTACATCAGGGCAACTTATTGGTTTGGGAATTGAACCCATGACCTTCCAATTATGGGGCCTTGTCCCCATAATTGATCACTTTAAAGTCAGTATTTGTTAGAATCAACATTATTCTTCAACACAGCCTGAACTTTCAAGCTTTCTACTTCTGGGATCAGTTGTTATGAAAACAAGTGATAAATCTCCAAAGCCATACAAAGAGCACCTTCTTCAAACCCAAGGTTGCTTTACTAATTACAGAAGGATGGTGGGATGGATCATTTGATGAAAATACTAATTTAATTTATTTCAAAATGTTATGAATGGAAACTCCTCAGAGCTGTGATCTATGAAGGGTTTTGAGGGTAAGACTTGTTGACACTGATTGTGAATATTATAAAGTATCCTCTGTTACCATGTGAGCAGCTCGAGAGCAGGTATGGAGCACAGCTTAGACTCACAGTCTCAGTGAACTCTTCAGTAATGAACACTGACATTAAAATAAAGCCAGAGTGACTCCCTCATTAAATACTGACACCTAGTGGTGAAGTACCCGCAGGATAACTGTGGGTCTGGGACTGTTTCTGTCACCACGTTTTATAGAAGTGTTTAAAGACAGCTGAGCATCTGACCAACACTGGAACACCAAAAAAAAAAAGAAAATAAGAAAAGCTAAAAAAAAAACAAAAAAACAATTTATTATATACAAATAAAGAATGCTTTCAAAAATGGAAGTGTTGATCATCCTGCTGATGCAGTAGCTCTACCTTGTGTCTTGTTGCTGTGCTCAATCTTGCCATGACATGAAACTGTCTTCCACAACCTCACCTTGGTAGCAGAGTTTGGCTGTTCCTCACCCAGTTTTAAGCCTCCTACACCGCCGTTTCTGTTTCAGTTCATGACTGTGTTTCAACCTACGTGTGACACTGATGATCATCAGCACCTGTTTGGTAAAATTGGTTGATCACACACCGACTATAATCCTACAAAATCCCTGACTTGTGCAAGTGAACCAAGAAGAACTGATGCTGGTTTGAAAGCAAAAGGTAGTAACACCAAATATTGATTTGATTTAGATTTTTCTTTTGTTCGCTCACTTTGCATTTTGTAAATTGATAAAAATAAACAATCATTATTTTTATTTCTGAAAGCATTCTTTGTTTACAGCATTTGTTCACACCTGCCTAATACTTTTGCACAGTACTGTATATCAGTGTACAGTAGTATTATATCTTGCCAGTATTAGAAACATGGCCAACTTTGCATAATTTAGTTTCTAAATCTGGAGTCCTGCATTAAATGGTTTGCTGTCTGAACAAACTGGATCTTAATAGAAAACATGCTTTTCAGGATGACAGGAACATAAATATGAAAACATGATTAAAAGAAAGGAGAGGAAAATTAAATTGTGAGACTGATGTGGTTTAAGGAGTGAGAGGACCATCAGGTGGGTTCTCTCTGACTCTGTCTTGGGCCAGGCAGTTCTACATTTATACAAAATAAATGTAAAATAAATCAGATACAGATACAACAGCTGATTGGTGCTTCACAATGTCAGTGGTTGAGTTCAAAGTTCCCTCATTACATCTGTGATACATTGTCACGGTCGAGGGCGCTCTGTTCTGACTGAGCACACCTGAGCACATAGAGACACAGGTGTGCTGCATTGGGGTGAATATTTAAACCCCAAGGAGTCAAAACAGAGTGTGGCTCATTCACAGAGGCTAAACCTTCAATTAATGTTGGGGTTTGAGTCCCTTTCAGTTTGTCTGATGCACCACAGAAAATAAAGTTAAGTTCCTGATCACTGACTCCACATTGACGTCCTATCCCAACCACACCAGCGCTACATACATATTTAAATACAGAGTGATATATTGAAATACAGAGTGGTGTATTGAAATACAGAGTGATGTATTGAAATACAGAGTGTTATATTGAAATATAGAGTGAAATGCCATTTCACTGTGACACTGGAACACAGATCAGTCAGAACATAAATGATCAGCTGACTGATTCCTGAACTTCATGATTCCCAGCTTGATATTTTTGAGAAAAGCAGAATTAAATCAGTCCTATGAACACAGATCCTGCAAATAAAATAGTAAAAACAGAAAAAAACAGAAATTTCAAAAGAAACATTGTTAAGTTTAATAGAAAAAAGTTTTTTTCAGATCACAGGAGCACAAAAAGAGAAAATGTGATTATAAGAATTGAGGAAAAATCACATTTTCACACAAACTCTCTCATAATGGCTAAAATGAGACAAAAAAAGGTCAAATCACGGAGAGTGAGACGTGGGTGAGAGCACCTTCGGTGTGTCCGCTTGTCTAACACTGTCTTTACATTTACATTCATGCAGATCAGATGCAAATGAGTTAAGCTACACATTCAGTCCTCTGATTGGTCCTGAAATACATGCCGTTCTGTCTAGAAGGACACATTAGAGATGGACATGAATATAAACACTCGCATCTCACAATAACTTTCTTAAACAATCACTGTAACATCCCACCAGCACACCACAGACCTCACAGAGACACAAAGCCAAAGTTCTTTACTCTTAAAACAAGAAATAAAATCAGAAGAAAAACATTAAGAGATGATCCTAAACCTCCACTTTTGCTTTAAAAACAATCATTTCTGTCTCTCACTGAATGATTTCACACAAAAGATCCTTTACCTA
>JABMDN010021703.1:0-13824 GCA_017165825.1 Hepsetus odoe
TTGTTGTTGTTGTTGTTGTTATTATCATTATTATTGTATATGTAATATCAGTTATTAAATAATTCATGGAAATTAGTTCATTCATATAACCGTATCGATAATTATTATTGAATCAAATTTTAGGGGGAATAAATTCCAGAAAAAAAACTGCATCCCAAAGAAACATGAAACTTTCAGCAGCTGATGTGAAGTGACTTCTTTTTGACTTGATTTTATGTCCACTTTACAGATTCACTTGAATGTCTAAAGGCCCAAACATTGTGGCATCAATACAGCAAAACCCAGTCAGACCAAAGTGTGAGTGCTGCACTTTTTTTTTTTTTTGAGCAGAAAGCATCTCTGTCTCACTGTTTCCTGATAAATACTGGACGAGAGAAATGAAGCAGTAGCTTGATTATGATTTATTACCAAAAGGCCACTGGGCCTCTGTTTGACCCTCGTTTGGGAGCAGAACCCACATTAGAATGTAGAAGCTGAAACTCTGTGATGTCATAAAGGAAGCTGCTGAGTTCTGGACAGACGAACACTTTTCACACCATTCTGTGTGAAGACATCGTAGAGAGCGCTGAACAACATGACTCGTCAAATGCTTTGCTGCTGTGACGTCCCTTTGGACGACTCAGACACAGAAAGGAGAGAGGAGGACAGAGACAATGTCGGAAAAACAAAGAAGAGAAAGAAAAAATCTAGGTGGAGGTGGATGAGGAGAGTGTGGAGTACTCTCAGGAGGAAACACAAGGTGGAGGATCCTGACTCCAACAATGAGGATCTGGAGACAAAACTCCTCAAACATCAAGTAAAGGGGGAGGAATCGGCAGAAGTCCTCAATCTGCCGATGGTCCTCGTCTCCAGCAGTCTCAGCTTTCCATCAACTGAGATGCTGGAGATTGAGGACACTCCCCTCCAAGACGCCCTACAAGGCCTCATTGACTTGATGTTGGAGGAGATTGAGGCCATGAGGACAAAGCTTCTGAGTGAGTAAATTACATTTTAATATAAATCATAGTAGATAATAAATAATTCATAATAATTACTGAGAAATTTGTAGTGAATCCTGAACAATTTACAACAGAAGCTAAAGGAGAGAGGAAATATAAAATACAACAAATAGCATGATTGTATTGTACAAAAGTATTTGGCCTGAAAACATTGATACAGTGATGGCAAGTGAAAATAATAATGTTATTATTTACACTATAATAAAATAACGATTGTTATTTTTAATATTTTTACAATTTTTAATTGTCTAAAATACTTTTATTTTGGTAAAGACTTTTATTGTGCCTGCTTCACAAGAGCACAAAATGTGTAAAATTCTGGCATTGTGATTATTCTGTGATGTGACTTATTATGCATTACAAAACACTCTGATTGGTCAGCTTTGTCAATAACCTTGTCCCCTGATTGGTCAGTTAAGAGAATAGTACCAAGAATTCATAGTGAATACAGAAAAATTCATAGTAGATTCTGTGTAATTTATAGTGGAAACTGAAAAAGAAACAGAAGAGAATTGAAGTAAATACACAATATATCATAATGGATATTTAACATTTCATAGTGGATGCTGTATAAGGCATAGTGTTTACTATATTATGTACAGCAGATGCTAAATAATTCATACTGGATAATGAATAGTACATAGTAGATACTGAAAAATTCATAGTGGATACCAAACTAGATACTGAATAGTTCATAGTGGATAATAATCAGTTTTTGATATTAAGTAATACATAGTAAATAGTCAATGACTTACTGTGTATATTGTATAATTCATAGTGGATAATAAATCATTCATGTTAGATTCTGAGTATTGTACAGTTCATTGTGAATATTTCATAGTACCTAATAAATAATTCATACTGGATAGTGAATAATTCCCAGTACATGCTGAATAATGGGCAGCGGTGGCCTATTGTGGCCTATTGTGGGTTTGATTCCCTCACCAGTAGGTTGCCCTGAGGTACCCTTGCAATGACGAGGGTTGTCACTTTCACTTTCATAATACACATGTTCAGGTGAGACAGTCCTGAAGTGGACATTATTGCCTGAATGTAGCTGGTCTTTATTTTTATTCAAAATTCAAAGTTGTCAAATGTGCCCTTCAAAATTTTTGGCCCTCATAAAGAGAATGTTTATCCGATTGATTTCAAATAAGAGAAACGTTTCAATTGTGGTGGAGATTGAAGGTCTTAAAGCCCAACTGTACAGGACTTGAAGTGTCATCAGTGTGGAGAAGATAACTGCTGATATTTATTCATGTTGAAGGAGGATACCAGCGTCGAGCTGAAGAAGCTGAGGTCCAGCCAACTGACCTCAGCAACCTCCATGATGATGAGGCGACCATCAGCCAAACTCTGGGTAAGAAATGAAAAAAAATGTGAACTATGTTGAAGGTCAATCAACTGAACATCTCCATGAACATTCACCATCACTGGGTGAGTGAAGGAGAGCAAAAGATGGAAAGCTATTGATGTTCAGTTCATTCAGTTCTCTGATGTTCAGAATTTAATCTGCATTCATTCCTCAAAAATATTCCAGAAAGTAATGGCAAGGCCTGCAGAACCATCATATCAGAGCTCCTGGACGTGCTCTTTGAGGATGTCCAGAGAGCTCTCGACCACAATCTGGGTGAGTAAATGGCATAAGCACAAGACATTAAATGGATACAAAAGTATTCATGAGCTGATTCAAAATAAACAAGATTCAAGTTGTTGAAAGTCTGATTATCTCTAGTTGGAAGTGGTTACTAAGGTGTTGCTAGGTGGATGTGAAGGCAAAGGTTTGGGCTCAGCATCATATGTACTTCACATTATGTGCAAGTTCTTGAAGCAGCAATAGCAGCTTACTGTACATCCATTTTAATTAAGTTTTAATGAACACTGTTTTTTGGTTTAATAGAGGCCAAAAAGGTGGCACCCGCTGAAGCCGCACTGACTTTGGTTGATGTTGATAATTGTACAGCCACCACTGAAGGTGAGGAGAACCCATGAAACGTGTTTAACATCATGATGTGAGTTAGGTTGCCAGATATTCACATTAATACCGCTAATAAAACAGGAGATCAGCTACAGAAAGAGGCTGAATCTACATTCATCACTGAGCTCCTGGACATCATCCTTGAAGATGTCCAGAGAGCTCATGACCAGCGTCTGGGTGAGTAAATGACAGCAGACAGACATATTAATATATATAGACAGGGAAAGCACTGACATTCAGTTCATATAAAAACAGGAATTGAACTTAATCTGCATTCATTCCTCAAAAATATTCCAGAAAGCGATGCCGAGGCCTGCAAGACCGTCATATCAGAGCTTCTGGACGTGCTCTTTGAGGACGTCCAGAGAGCTCTCGACCAGAGTCTAGGTGAGTACAGGACATAAGCATTAAACGTTAGATGTATATAAAAGTATTCATGAACTGATTTAACATAAACAAGATTCAAGTTATTGAAAGTCTGATTATCTGTAATTGGAAGTGGTTACTAAGGTGTTTCTAGGAGGATGTAAAGGTGAAAGTTTGGGCTCAGTGTCAGCAGGTCTCTCCTGCTTTTATGCTTCAGCACCAAAATGTTGATGGTTGCTAAGGTGTTGCTAGGTTGTTGTTGTGTTATCCTAGGTGGATAACAGGGTGTAACTGTTTGGTTGCTAAGCTATTGCTATGCTGTTATGTTATGCCAGGTAGCTGCTTGATAAATGACTCGATTAAACTCCTCTCATTTGTAAATGTACTTTACATTATGTGCAAGTTTTTAAAGCATCAAAATTTACTTCACATCCAAAATAAACAAGATTTAATGAACAATATTTGTCGATGTTGTAACAGAGGCCCAAAAGATCGCATTCGCTGAAGAGGACACAGACATAGAACTGACCGTTATTGAGGACAGACTGACAGCCACACCTGACAGTGAGTAGAATCCATAAAACATGTTTAACCTTATGATGTGAGTTAGTTTGCCAGATACTCCTATTAATGCTGATATTAAAACAGGAGATCAGCAAAAGAATCAGACTGATTCTCCATTCGTCACTGAGCTCCTGGACATCATCCTTGACGATGTCCAGAGAGCTCATGACCAGCATCAGGGTGAGTAAATGACAGCAGACACACATATTAATATATATAGATGAAGACACCACTGATGTTCAGTTCATATGAAAGCAGGAATTGAACTTAATCCACATTCATTTCACAAAAAATATTCCAGAACGTGATGCCGAGGCCTGTAAAAGCATCATCTCAGAGCTCCTGGACGTGCTCTTTGAGGACGTCCAGAGAGCTCTTGACCAGAGTCTGGGTGAGTAAAAGACATAAGCATTAAACATTAAATGGACATAAAGTTATTCATGAATGGATTCAAAATAAAAAAGTAATAAGTTGTTGAAAGTCTGATAATCTGTTATTGGAAGTGGTTACTAAGGTGTTGCTAGTTGGATGTAAAGGCAAAAGTTTGGGCTCAGTTTCAAATGTACTTCACATTATGTGTAAGTTCTTAAAACAGCAATAGTTACTTTTTACATCCATTTTAAATACGTTTTAATGAACAATGTTTTTCGGTTTAATAGATTCCAAAAAGGTGGCACCCGCTGAAGCCGCACTGACTGTGGTTGATGTGGATAATTGTACAGCCACCACTGAAGGTGAGGAGAACCCATAAAACATGCTTAACATCATGATGTGAGTTAGGTTGCCAGATATTCCCATTAATACTGATATTAAAACAGGAGATCAGCTACAGATGGAGGCTGACACTACATTCGTCACTGAGCAAAATTTACTTCACATACAAAATAAACAAGTTTTAATGAACAATATTTATTGATGGTGTAACAGAGGCCTAAAAGGTGGCATCCACTAAAGCAGACGCTGAAGAGAAAGTGACAGTTGATGATGAGATGGACTATAAAAAAACTATAAAATACTATGTTGTTAACGTGATGGAGGGATACCGAAGGAAAAATATATTTTAAATCTGTAAAGACACAACAGGCACTACAGTGATCTCATTATTTTCTTGCTGTTCAAACAGATGAAGTTGACGACGACCTCCCCCTGGTACCAAAGAGGAAGACCAGGAGAGGGACCAGGGGTAGAGGTCGTAAAATAAACTATAAAAAAGACAAGATACCATCAGAGGAGATGCATGTAGATCCTCCTGTGAAAGGGGAACAGGTATGGTCTTATTTTGAGTTCTAAACTTTGGAACTATGTGAAAGAGCATTTCTTTATATATTGATTTTCTTTTTATCTGTGGATTTATTTAAGATCTCTCAGGGACCCAGCCCAGCTAGAGGAGAACCTTGTCCACCTCATGATCACCATAGGCCAAGGAGAGTCTCGATGAACACACAAAAGTCTGAGAGGAATGGAAGACAGGTATGAGGTTTTGTTTTGGATCCAGTCATGGTCCCTCAGTAAAAAAAACTTCAGTTCCAGTCATGGTCCCTCAACAGCAGAACCTTCAGTTCTAGTCATGGTCCCTCAGTATCAGGACCTTTATTTCTGGTTTTGGTCTTTTGATGTCTGTAAGCAAGTTTAGACATTTCAGTTGATTCATTCGTTTACAGACAGAGAGACGACATCATGGAGGAAGAGAGAGGAGCGTGAGAGAGTGGAGAGGAACAAGGTTCTATATTTGGCAACGAGATGAGCTTGGGCTTTGAACCCTCGACCACCTGGAGACATGAGGACAGATTTTATCATCCTTAACCCTCAACCACTCCCCCATCCACACCTCCAACCACTCCCCCAACCACACCTCCAACCACACCCCAACTACTCCCCAACCCCATTCCCCTGACCCCTCCTTAAAAAAAAAAAAAAAAAATTACACATACACACTCACATACTCACAGAAACACATATGTAAAACACACACACACACACACACACACACACACACACTCACAAATATGTAAATAGTCACATACAAAAAAATGTGAAGCATCAAATAAACCACAGCATTAAAGTTTGTCTCTTTATTCTTTATTTCTCCTGGAACACTTTCAGTCTCTGCACTGAATCCTCTGCTGAGACTCTATTAGAGGAAGGTGTGTTTTCACTCTTACTTTATTACTGTGTTGGTGATCAGAGGTGTTTTCAGGAGATCCTACATCATTAAAAGTCATGTGATCAGTTCTATGTCCTTTGAGCAGAATCTCATTTTCAGTCCAGTCCCTGTAGCTGAGCAGTTTCAGAAGCAGAAGCAGAAGCAGTGTGAGGTAATCTCCATAGAGAACTGAAACCAAAGGCAGCGACGTCCAAAGAAGAGTTCTGGAATGTCCTTCAAGAAGCCTGCAGAACTTCCTCAACATGACTTAAAAAATAAGCTTGGCTTAAAGAATTCAGGCTGTGCTGAAGATTGATGGTGGTTGTTTCAGATATTGATTTAAAAGCTGGTTAGAATTAAACTGTTTTTGGGTTCAGACTGGATTTACACGTCATAATAAAGAACTGTAACTATCGTCTCATTTCCCCACAAAATATCAAAATATAAGGTGGACTTCTGCGCAATACTGTAAGTTCAAGAGAATGTGCTGTTGCTCCAAGGGCAGGGACCTGGATGGAGACCCACCTGCTTTCTGGGATCCTGAAGGATCCCCTTTAGTACAGTTAAAGTCACACATGTTAGAACTGAGTAGAAAACATGCAGTATTGTCCATTATTGCTCATTTAGGGGTTCAGACAAGGTGCACTGTGTACATTCCCAGAGAAAAAACAAAGATTGTGCCATTTAGTGAGGAACCAGGTGAAGGTGTTCAGACTGTGGATGAGTTTACAGAAGAGGTGAAGTGGATCATGAGCACAAAGGGTCTACATGTAGAGGATCCAGTAGATTTGATCCTCTCACTGCTGAAAAGTTCAAGCTATGATCTAGTGAGTTGTTGACGTTCTTGAGGCCTTTAATGAAAAAGAGTACTGCTCCACAACTTATAGAGACACAGAGCGAGAGAGAGAGAGAGAAAGAGAGAGAGAGAGGGGGGGGGTACTTTGTTAAAGCAGGGGTAATTAGTTAGTTCAGGTTTTCAGGAGCTCTTGATTTGTTGGGATGAAAAGCAGCCCTTTCTGCAGAAGACTGAACAGTGTTTTACTAGGTTACTATTGCTGAACTATCTGTTATAGTTCTTTCATACCTCACTAAATTACTCTATTCATACACTCCCACCCGTTCACTGCGCTCCTCCGGTACCAGTTTACTCACAGTTCCTCCATGGGTGGTAGATCATTCAGTGTTGCTGCCCCCAAAGTCTGGAATTACCTCCCCCAAAACTTATGCCTAACATCCTCTCTGTCAGTCTTAAAAACTCAGTTAAGGACTCATCTCTTCAGTCTGTGCTGTTCCACTTCTCTCCATTCTTGATTTCTTCTTTAATATGATTTCTTCTTTCCTGCTTGGCTCTTAAATTTCTGCCTTTTTTTTACTGCCTTTGTTTGTTGACAGTTTTCATTCAAACTGTTTTATTTTGGCTTTGTAAAGTGACCTTGGGTTTGATGATGATTATGATGATGATGACGATGATAAAGATGAAGATGATTGCTATTATTATTATTTTCAGTGTATCACTGACAGCATACATCTCTCTATAAACTAATCATATTCAATATTTCTCCATGTGTGTTTCATTAAATGTATCCACACTATATTTATTATAGTGGGCAGCGGTGGCCTAGTGGTTGGGGGGTTGGCCACAGGATCGGAAGATTATGGGTTCAAACCCCTTACAAGTTGGTTGCCCTGAAGTACCCTTGAGCAAGCACCCTTGGGGCAGCGGTGGCCTAGTGGTGAGGGAGTTGGCCCTGCATCGGAAGATTGTGGGTTCGATTCCCTCACAAGTAGGTTGCCCTGAGGTACCCCTGAGCAAGGTACCGTCCCCGTCACTGCTCCCCAGGCGCTTTCAATAGCTGCCCACTGCTGCACGGTGTTTGTGTGCATGGGTTAAAAGCAGAGGTCCAATTTCATTGTGGTTCATGGTGTGCAGTGCTGTGACCTCGCAATGACAAGGGTTGTCACTTTCACTTTTTCACATTCACTTTCAAGGTACCGTCCCTGTCACTGCTCCCTGGTCGCTTCCATAGGTACCCCCTGCTGCACGGTGTTTGTGTGCATGGGTAAAATGAAGATGTCCAGTTTCGTTGTGGTTCACTGTGTACTGTGCTGTGACCTCGCAATGACAAGAATAGTCACTTTCACTTTATCATCTGTTTACTGAAATCTCTTGAAAAGGTTGTACACATGAGGGTTTAGCAGAAGCTGCTTCATCTCTCCACACTTGTGACTCTGAGTGTGTAAAACTGAAGAAGATCAGAGAACTGCAGTAGAAACACTTTCTGATGGTACAGGTGATGCACAGCCAGGGCAGCTTTAACTCTTTAACTCTTTTATTTGTAGTTACAGTGTAAATATAGAATGAAAGAATATAGAGAAATACAGAATTATGGAATAAAGATAGAGGAAGAGAAGGTGAGATAAATGGAGGAGGTGTGATGACAGAATTCACAGAGGCGTCTTCCGGGTCTCTGTTGATCATAAAGTGAAGATTGAACAGAGTTCTGATCAGCTCTCTCAGTACTTATCAGAATAGTTTAAACATTCAGTTTAGATTGATTCCTGATCTGTTTTTTATATTTGATCAGCCATATTTAGTCTAGTTGTTCTTTTCTGGATCTTTCAGAATCAGCTGTGTGTGAAGGCTGGTGCTGCCATGTCTTCCTCAACATCAGGAAATATTACAGGAGCAGTGATCCTCATGTTACTGGCAGGTAAAGGGTTACATTTGCACTTCAGTTTGTGTAAAATTAAAGTGTAAAAGCTAAAAATGCATTTCATCATCAGTTCCATTACAGTCTTAAAATGTTCTAAACTTCAGATTTAGGCAGCACCTCTGCTCTGTCCTGTCACAGTGCACAGCTACAATCTTGTGACACCGCACATAATGCTGCCATAACCGATGGCCATAAGGGAGGGACCCCCTAGGCTCGGCATGGTATCCCTCCAGAAAGCCAGAGGGCGCTCTAGCCCCTTATTAACACTGCACTTCCACTTTAAGAGCTTACCTGATATAATCAGGTGACTAATTAGCAGGGGTGTAGGCTTTTTGGGCAGTGTTTGGAAAGAGTTGTGTGATTAAAGCTTTGGAAAGAAAGAGTATGAGGGAGAAACTACGTTTCTATTTCTCTTGTTAAAAATCCTTTCTTTCATGGCATGTGTATGATATGCGTTCACAAAGAGGACTGGCAGAGCCCGTCTTCCGTGTTTGTGGATTAACCCCGTTGGACTATTTGGACACGCATTCAACTCAGGATTGCTCCTACCATCCGTTCTGTCATCCTCTACTCCATCACCTTTGTGGTAAGACTTCCGTTTGCCATCTACCATCTCCGGAATCATCCTTAGACTGGACAATACGGTTGGACTAAATACATGTACTTTCATTGTTTGTTTGTTTGTTTGCTTGTTTGTTTGTTATATTCTATGTTGTTTGGGGAGCACTTGTACATATTAAAACACTGAAGGTTTTGTCCCGTGTATTGTGGTGGAGACGGTGTCTGTTTGATTTAAGACGGATAAAGAAATCGTTCAGTGATCGCCGCAACCGCTACAATCTGAGTCCGTTTAAGGACAAGTTAAAGCTGTGTGTGTGTGTGTGTGTGTAGAGCTCCAGGTGAAGGTAGTTCCTGAGACTGTTCTCCAGAGAAAGGTCAAACTGACATGTAGCTCCACATGCAGACTTGGAGAAAACCGGTCCTACAGCTGGTACAGAACAGGTTCCCATGGTTCCTCTATTGTTCTCTACACCTCCAGACCTTCTGATATGGGCAGCTACTACTGTAAGGTGTCAGGCAGCAGTCAGCGCTCCCCTCCAGTGTGTAAGTGATACTCAGTCTGCTATTATTAATACTAATTAAAGATCTCAAAAGGCACAACATATACACAGTTCTACTTTTCCCAGACATCACAATAAGCCAAGACATGTTTGGATCCAGACTTTGTTTCTTTAGTTATTTAGTACTGGAGCTACAAAGCTAACATTGCTAACTTCCACTAGGTCAAAATCAATTTAAATACATTTTTGTTAATAAATAACTTTGTGTTTCAGATGTTTCTACTGATTCATATCAGAGGAGCTGCTGGGGTGTGACTTTGGCTCTCATTGGCTCAACAGCATATTTACGCTCTTACTACACCTTCCCACACTTCCATAAGGTAACTAAATCAGTGTGGTTCATTAAAGAGCAGACTGGTGTTGAACCCGTGGATGTGAGAGAGGAGGAGGAGTATCAGGGACGAGTGCAGTTCATACAGATCTCCCAGAATGAGAGTAGTATGAGAATCACTGACCTGAGAGCGAGTGATGCTCAAACATACAGATTCAGATTCCACACTGATGGAGGTGAACACACTGGACAACCTGGAGTCACTCTGTCTGTCACAGGTAGAGCTGCATAATGTAAATTGGCCTAGTGGTTAGGGCGTCAGCCACATGATCAGAGGATCGGGGGTTCGAACCCCTTCCCAGTAGGTTGCCCTGAGGTACCCTTGAGCAAGGTGCCGTCCCCATCACTGCTCCCCGGGCGCTTTCAATAGCAGCCCACTGCTGCACATGTGTGTATGGGTGAAATGCAGAGAGTGAATTTCCCATTTGTGGGATTATAAATAAATAAAGGAAAGGAAGGATAAATGTAGTGACTATAAGAATATTCTACAGATGAAAATGACACTAAACCTTGTTTCAATTCTGCTGCAGGTCTGAAGGTTACAGTGTCAAACACACACAGTGGAGGAAAGACACTGATCTGTAGCAGCTCCTGCACTCTGTCTAATAAACCCACTTACATCTGGTACAAGAACGGACAGACTGTGTCTGACCAGGACAAGAGTAAACTGAGTGTCAGTGGTGTGGATGGAGGGAGCTACTCGTGCGCTGTAAGAGGACACGAAGATCTTTGCTCTCTTTCTGTTTGTAAGAACGTCACCTTAAACTTCACACTCTGTCGTCTATTAATGTTCCTATAAATTCAGATTTTCCAAGATCTTAGCTCAATTAGACACCAAATTCAAAATTGTATGTGCATTTATTGAGTTATTGCAACAAGTTGATTTATTGCAACAAGTCCAAACATACAGTCAATAAAAGATATAATCTATTTGTCTCATTTTGGGGACGGTACCTTGCTCAAGGGTACATCAGGGCAACTTATTGGTTTGGGAATTGAACCCATGACCTTCCAATTATGGGGCCTTGTCCCCATAATTGATCACTTTAAAGTCAGTATTTGTTAGAATCAACATTATTCTTCAACACAGCCTGAACTTTCAAGCTTTCTACTTCTGGGATCAGTTGTTATGAAAACAAGTGATAAATCTCCAAAGCCATACAAAGAGCACCTTCTTCAAACCCAAGGTTGCTTTACTAATTACAGAAGGATGGTGGGATGGATCATTTGATGAAAATACTAATTTAATTTATTTCAAAATGTTATGAATGGAAACTCCTCAGAGCTGTGATCTATGAAGGGTTTTGAGGGTAAGACTTGTTGACACTGATTGTGAATATTATAAAGTATCCTCTGTTACCATGTGAGCAGCTCGAGAGCAGGTATGGAGCACAGCTTAGACTCACAGTCTCAGTGAACTCTTCAGTAATGAACACTGACATTAAAATAAAGCCAGAGTGACTCCCTCATTAAATACTGACACCTAGTGGTGAAGTACCCGCAGGATAACTGTGGGTCTGGGACTGTTTCTGTCACCACGTTTTATAGAAGTGTTTAAAGACAGCTGAGCATCTGACCAACACTGGAACACCAAAAAAAAAAAGAAAATAAGAAAAGCTAAAAAAAAAACAAAAAAACAATTTATTATATACAAATAAAGAATGCTTTCAAAAATGGAAGTGTTGATCATCCTGCTGATGCAGTAGCTCTACCTTGTGTCTTGTTGCTGTGCTCAATCTTGCCATGACATGAAACTGTCTTCCACAACCTCACCTTGGTAGCAGAGTTTGGCTGTTCCTCACCCAGTTTTAAGCCTCCTACACCGCCGTTTCTGTTTCAGTTCATGACTGTGTTTCAACCTACGTGTGACACTGATGATCATCAGCACCTGTTTGGTAAAATTGGTTGATCACACACCGACTATAATCCTACAAAATCCCTGACTTGTGCAAGTGAACCAAGAAGAACTGATGCTGGTTTGAAAGCAAAAGGTAGTAACACCAAATATTGATTTGATTTAGATTTTTCTTTTGTTCGCTCACTTTGCATTTTGTAAATTGATAAAAATAAACAATCATTATTTTTATTTCTGAAAGCATTCTTTGTTTACAGCATTTGTTCACACCTGCCTAATACTTTTGCACAGTACTGTATATCAGTGTACAGTAGTATTATATCTTGCCAGTATTAGAAACATGGCCAACTTTGCATAATTTAGTTTCTAAATCTGGAGTCCTGCATTAAATGGTTTGCTGTCTGAACAAACTGGATCTTAATAGAAAACATGCTTTTCAGGATGACAGGAACATAAATATGAAAACACGATTAAAAGAAAGGAGAGGAAAATTAAATCGTGAGACTGATGTGGTTTAAGGAGTGAGAGGACCATCAGGTGGGTTCTCGCTGACTCTGTCTTGGGCCAGGCAGTTCTACATTTATACAAAATAAATGTAAAATAAATCAGATACAGATACAACAGCTGATTGGTGCTTCACAATGTCAGTGGTTGAGTTCAAAGTTCCCTCATTACATCTGTGATACATTGTCACGGTCGAGGGCGCTCTGTTCTGACTGAGCACACCTGAGCACATAGAGACACAGGTGTGCTGCATTGGGGTGAATATTTAAACCCCAAGGAGTCAAAACAGAGTGTGGCTCATTCACAGAGGCTAAACCTTCAATTAATGTTGGGGTTTGAGTCCCTTTCAGTTTGTCTGATGCACCACAGAAAATAAAGTTAAGTTCCTGATCACTGACTCCACATTGACGTCCTATCCCAACCACACCAGCGCTACATACATATTTAAATACAGAGTGATATATTGAAATACAGAGTGGTGTATTGAAATACAGAGTGTTATATTGAAATATAGAGTGAAATGCCATTTCACTGTGACACTGGAACACAGATCAGTCAGAACATAAATGATCAGCTGACTGATTCCTGAACTTCATGATTCCCAGCTTGATATTTTTGAGAAAAGCAGAATTAAATCAGTCCTATGAACACAGATCCTGCAAATAAAATAGTAAAAACAGAAAAAAACAGAAATTTCAAAAGAAACATTGTTAAGTTTAATAGAAAAAAGTTTTTTTCAGATCACAGGAGCACAAAAAGAGAAAATGTGATTATAAGAATTGAGGAAAAATCACATTTTCACACAAACTCTCTCATAATGGCTAAAATGAGACAAAAAAAGGTCAAATCACGGAGAGTGAGACGTGGGTGAGAGCACCTTCGGTGTGTCCGCTTGTCTAACACTCTTTACATTTACATTCATGCAGATCAGATGCAAATGAGTTAAGCTACACATTCAGTCCTCTGATTGGTCCTGAAATACATGCCGTTCTGTCTAGAAGGACACATTAGAGATGGACATGAATATAAACACTCGCATCTCACAATAACTTTCTTAAACAATCACTGTAACATCCCACCAGCACACCACAGACCTCACAGAGACACAAAGCCAAAGTTCTTTACTCTTAAAACAAGAAATAAAATCAGAAGAAAAACATTAAGAGATGATCTTAAACCTCCACTTTTGCTTTAAAAACAATAATTTCTGTCTCTCACTGAATGATTTCACACAAAAGATCCTTTACCTA
>JABMDN010021713.1:0-11040 GCA_017165825.1 Hepsetus odoe
CATTCTGACATAACTGTCCTTTCTGTCCAGATGAGAAAGGGCCAGGTGGAGGGTGGTGGAGATTGCATCATCCGTTGAGCGGTTGGGACATCATTCCTTATGCACCGCATGGTCGGTAATTCCATTAACCAACAAGTCGGCAACAGAAGCTAATATAAATTATACTGATCCCAGTGCAGACTGCAGCACTTGTATGGTACACTTGACAACTTTGAGTGTGATTAATGTGTTAGAGATAGTCAGGAACACAGATCAGCTTCCACCTGCTGCTAATCTGACTCGTGTATGCTCCTTGGAAAAATAATGTTGTTGGGTTTAACTGTAGCCCTCTACCTCGAAGGGCCTGGCCGTAACGTGACACTTATTTGCCTGAGCAAATCGGGGGAACATTGCATATGCAGTGATAAATCCCAGGGCGGAATAGAATTAGGTTGGTCAGATTGTAAATGTGTACAATCTGACCAACCTAACTGGTTTGTCAATTGGTTTAAAGATACTACAGGGGCATATGATCTAACCCAGTCCAACTGTTCGGTTTACGATAGTTCGGGACAGGAACGTCAGTTTAAATGCCCTTTTGCAACACTATGGGCAATTGATGTAGTAATGTGGGCATGTGGCTTGAGAGCCTGTACACGATTACCAGAATCAAAATGGCGAGGTTGTTGCTACCCTGCAATTGTATTTCCAGGGCTGTCTATTTTCCACCATAAGCCATTTCAGGTTGAGCTAGCACATTCACATTACAGGAGAAAGAGACATGAGAGACAGTATAATAGTTATACTCTGGCTGACCCATGGTCACTTTTCCTGGGGGGTAGTACAACCGCAGCAAAGAATGCTTTCAGAAATATAAATAATGATTGTTTATTTTTATCAATTTACAAAATGCAAAGTGAGCGAACAAAAGAAAAATCTAAATCAAATCAATATTTGGTGTTACTACCTTTTGCCTTCAAACCAGCATCAATTCTTATAGGTACACTTGCACAAAGTCAGAGATTTTGTAGGATTATAGTCAGGTGTATGATCAATCAATTTTACTAAACAGGTGCTAATGATCATCAATGTCACACGTAGGTTGAAACAGTCATGTTTGGAACAACCAGCCGAGTTCCTTCAAAAACTTTGTGCAAGTAGAAGAATTGATGCTGTTTTGAAGGCAAAGGGTGGTCACACCAAATATTGATTTGATTTAGATTTCTCTTTTGTTCATTCACTGCATTTTGTTGATTGATGAAAATAAATAATTAACACTTCCATTTTTGAAAGCATTCTTTTTTTACAGCATTTTTTCACACCTGCCTAAAACTTTTGCACAGTACTGTAGCTGTACTGGCGATTGACACATCCTTAGCTACTAATTAATGATGAAATGGAAAATGTGAGACAAGCAGTCATACAAAACAGAATGACCCTATAGTTAATTCTAGCTAAAGGAGGCGTTTAGAAGTTTGCAAACTTCTAAACACCACATGCTTTTTATACTCCTCATCCTGTTGTCTGTTGTTTGTTGTCTGTCTTGTCTGCACTTGTTGCCCTGTTTTGTGTATTATGTTGTGTCTTCTGTTGTCTTCTGTCTTGTGTGTAGCACCAGGGTCCTGGAGGACGTTATCTCGTTTCACTATGTACTGTGTATTTGGCTGAAATGACAACAAACTCCTACTTGACTTGATCACCATGAGAATATTACAGATCTAACAGACCACATGGGAAGTGTTATTGTCATTCCATACAGCTGGTACAGTTCGATCTACATTTTGATGGGACCACATTGGCATCTGCTATGATGATGGTGCTTGCTGTTGTTTTCTTGTGTCTTTGTTTGTTAATTATGATTTGATTTGATTATGATTTTGATCTAAAATGATTTAATTGATCTGATTTGATTTTGGTTATAGGTAATCATGATCGAGCTGAAACAGATTCTGTGTGTTTATTGTCAATGAAAAAATCATTAATGATTCATTAATAATCATGCTATGTTTGTATTGTTAATGAAGTCAGAAACTCTAGTTTTTGCCATATTTTGCCTCACTTCTTACATTTTGCATGTTGTTGTGTTGAGGTTGATTTAAATGATCAAAAGGGGGGAATGTGGAGGCAAAATTTGTTCAAACCTTCTTAAGCATATTATGTATTGCAGTTTTGGAGTAAGGCAGAGAAACAAGCAGGTCTAAATGTCATAGATATGGTATTTGTGTGTGTGAAGGATGAAAGAGTGAGAGGAACGATAGGAAAGTACCAATAACGTGTATTTATAATTTAGAGGATAATTGCCTGGAAATGTGAACATTCACTGGTATCTATGCAGAAGTTTCAATCACTGAAGAAGGTTCCTGTGTATAAATTGCACTGTTTAATTCCCTGTGTATAGGTCGCACCCATTTTTATAGTAGATTTTGGCACAAATTTGTGCAACTTATACACCAGAAAATACGGTAGGTTTGGTTTCCATTTTCTCTTTGATGCTTCTTGCTCGTGTATGAATTTTGTGAAATTCCTTGAGCTTTACTCAAGACAAAGTCTACTTTAACTTTGTCACACTGTGGATACATTGACTGGACGTCATCACAGAGTCAGGATTACAGAAATAGGTTTAATCGTACATAAGCAACCTGAGAGTTTAAATTTATTTTATTTTAAAAAGTGCAAGTAGAGCCAGGGTCCTTGAGTAGAAGAAAAAGATCTCTGGTGGAAATTTTACATTTCCTGAGTAACTGTTGGTATTACTTTAGTGTGAGCAAGAAATTTTCAATAGTTAAACAAATCACCTAGTTTAACTCAGAAGAGCTTTATATTCATAAATAACAAAAAGGACTGGATTAGAACATTTCTAAGCACAGGGAGCTCCATTTCCCACATATTTAAAATTCAGAGGCTTTCAATAGCTGCCCCCTGCTACACGTGTGTATGGGATGAATGCAGAGGCTGCATTTCGCTGTGGTTCTTTGGGTGTTGTGACTATTTACAATGACAAGATGTCACTTTCACTTTCATTTCATTCACAAGAATAGAACAGAATATAAAAACATAAGCGGCTGACCAGGAAAATAAATACTGATAACATGAAACAATTTTTGATTGTAAGTGTAAGTTAAATAGGGCTTAACACTTGCTAACTCACTAATACCCTTGTGTTTGCAGCCTAATGTGCACTATTATTGTTCTACAGATTAAGCACCAACTGCCGATGAGCATTATAAGCATTGTGTTTGACTTTCTGTGGTTCTTACTGGAGTATTCATGTCCACCCTACAACTAGCTCTGAACTGAGAACAGTTACTGTACAGTCTTCCCAGAAGCTGAGTGAGTTGTTAGACAAGCATGTAGCTGCTTCTGTCCCACTGACTAATGCATGGGGATTTTTTGGATTTATAACAAAATTTAAAGCAATTTCACATCAAAATATCTCAAATTATATTTTTTCAATCTCACCATTGTCTTTTTCAAATCATCTGAATTTCTCAGAGAAGCAGAGATGTATATTTGAATGTCAGCTTTGTGGAATTCCAACCTCATCTCCATGTTCATGCAGACACCATGTGACCTGCAGACGCAGGTAGTTTCCACCACACTCCGTAATAAAGACCAGGTCTTTCGGAGACACACACCCGTACAGAATGTACTATAAAGAGGTTTACTCCTGTCTCAGTCTGAGGGGTGGATTCAGCTCTTCCACTGCAGGTCAGTCCCGGGTCTCTGTGTAGACTGTCCTCTGGGTGTGGAGAGTTGGAGCAGCTTTTTCTGACCTGGTGTAACCTGCTTCATGAACAGATTCAGTTAATCTAGGTCGCGCATTAATACAAGTTAAGGTGATGCGATTAGAGGAGCATGACGTAAAATGCGGCTCAGCCAATCTGATACAGTCAGAAATATCCATCCATCCATCCATTATCTGCCGCTTGTCCCAAATGGGGTCGCGGGGGAGTGCTGGTGGCCAACCCAGCGCACACAGGGCGAGGACGTGGGACGCACTCTGGACAGGTCACAGTCAGAAATATTAGTTTAATAACAGAAACGTCATCTATAAAATCACTGCTGTCGCACAGTTAACACATACCAGACCAAACAGTGAAAAAAATTGTAGAAACATAATTGAATGTTATTGAAATAAGATGAACGTTTCTTATGTAATCCTTATCCTCACCTCTCATCCCTCGCGATCAACTAATTATTTAAATATCGTATTTCTACACATTTTGGTAGTATAATATGATAAAATGTTTATTGTTACATAGTTTTTTGATGTATAAGTTTTTTCTTTTGTTTGTTCAGTGATTGACCGCTAGAGGGAAGCAGCGCAACACTAAGAAGGTTAAACTATCAGCTCTTACAGCGCATGCAGTCCACTTATAAACACTGAATTAATGGAATTTATTAAAGAGTCCTCCAGTCGGTCCTTAAATACACAGGAATGGAATCTTTATTACATCTTTTCTTTATGTTTTTTAAATTCATTAAAAATTGTTTTGAACAGCTTTTGTGTATGTGCATGTGTATATTGGAAAAAAAAACTTGCCTGAAAGAACATATAATTATAAGATGAAAATTAGAAGAACAATGTAAATGCAGGAAATAATAATTAGTAAAATGCTGCACCTCCTGAAGTACAGGGACCAACATATGGAAACAGATCTCACATACACACAGACACACACAAACACACACCTCCCATTTTATATCCCAGACTTAAAAAGATGAGCATGCAGTAACTAAAAAGCTCCACTTATATTCCTACACTGCGGTGTGTGTGTATGTCTAAAATTTTTTCTTCATCGTTCAAGATCTATTTCTGTATAATATTTGTAAAACCTTAACCTTTCTTTTAGTCAAATACTGTTTATTTCACAACAACACTTTTAGACAGAGGACCTCTCTTAATAACTAATAAAATCTTGAACTCCTATCCATCCATCCATCCATTCTCTTCCGCTTTTCCGAGGTCGGGTCGCGGGGGCAGCAGCTCCAGCAGGGATGCCCAGGCTTCCCTCTCTCCGGCCACTTCTTCCAGCTCCTCTGGGCGGATCTCAAGGCATTCCCAGGCCAGCCGAGAGACATAGTCTTTCCAGCGTGTCCTGGGTCTTCCCCGGGGTTTCTTTCTCGTGGGACGTGCCCGGAACACCTCATCAGGAAGGCGTCCAGGGGGCATCCTAATCAGATTCCCGAGCCACCTCATCTGGCTCCTCTCGATGTGGAGGAGCAGCAGCTCTACTCTGAGCCCCTCCCAGATGACTGAGCTTTTCACCCTATCCGTAAGGGAGAGGCCAGACACCCTTTGGAGAAAACTCATTTCGGCCGCTTATATTCGCGATTTCGTTCTTTCCGTCACTACCCACAGCTCGTGACCATAGGTGAGGGTGGGAACATAGATCGACCGGTAAATTGAGAGCTTTGCCTTTTCCAGTGAGAGCTGAAGGTCATGGCCTGATGAGGCCAACGTCATCTGCAAACAGCAGTGACCCAATCCTGAGCCCACCAAACCGGACCCCCTCAGTGCCCTGGCTAACCCTAGAAATCCTGTCCATAAAAATTATGAACAGGATCGGTGACAAAGGGCAACCCTGGCGGAGTCCAACTCTCACCGGAAACAGGTCCGACTTACTGCCGGCAATGCGGACCAAGCTCCGACACCAGTTGTACAGGGACCGGACAGCCCTTAATAGGGAATCCGATACCCCATACTCCCGGAGTACCCCCCACAGGACTCCCCGAGGGACACGGTCGAATGCCTTCTCCAAGTCCACAAAGCACATGTAGACTGGTTGGGCAAACTCCCATGTACCATCCCCACTATATACTGTGTTGACTGTACACTGCTTTCCCCTCCTGAGATGCCAGATGGTGGACCAGAATCTCCTCAAACCATCTGGAAGTCCTTCTCCATGGCTTTTCCAAACTCCTCCCATGCCCGAGTTTTTGCCTCAGCAACCACCAACGCCGCATTCCAAAAGTCCAATAACAAAACACCACTCTAGTTCAGATCGGGGGGGGCCATTCCTCCCAATCACGCCCTTCCAGGTCTCACTCTCATTACCCACGTGAGCATTGAAGTCCCCCAGCAGAACTATGGAGTCCCCAGGAGGGACGCTCTCTAGCGCCCCATCCAGACACCCCAGAAAGGGTGGGTAGTCCAGACTGCTGTTTGGCGCATAAACGCAGACAACACTAAGGATCTGTCCCCCAACCCGAAGGCGGAGGGAAGCCATGCTCTCATCCACCGGGGTAAACACCAATGTACTGGCCCCGAGCCGGGGGGCAATAAGTATGCCCACACCTGCTCAGCGCCTCTCACCGGTGGCAACTCCAGAGTAGAAGAGAGTCCAGCCCCTCTCAAGGAGACTGGTTCCAGAGTCCAAGCTATGCGTCGAGGTGCGTCCAACTATATCTAGCCGGAACTTCTCAACCTCATGCACTAGCTCAGGCTCCTTCCCCACCAGAGAGGTGACATTCCACGTCCCTAGAGCCAGCTTCTGCAGCCGAGGATCGGACCGCCAAGACCCCCGTCTTTGGCCACCGCTCACATTGCACCCGACCTCTTTGGCCCCTCCCACAGGTGGTGAGCCCATGGGAAGGGGGACCCACGGTGCCTCTTCAGGCTGTGCCCGGCCGGGCCCCATGGGTGAAGGCTCGACCACCAGGCGCTCGCAATCGAGCCCCACCTCCAGGCCTGGCTCCAGAGGGAGGCCCCGGTGACCCACGTCCGGGCGAGGGAAAACGTCTTCCAAAGATCATTCTCGTCATAAGAGTTCTGAACCGCTCTTTGTCTCTTCCCTGTTCTCTAGGACCTGTTTGCCTTGGGTGCCCTACCAGGGGCATGAAGCCCCCGACAACATAGCTCCCAGGATCATTGGGACACGCAAACCCCTACACCATGATAAGGTGGCGGTTCGAGGAGAGGCTTAAACTCTTAATAAAATAAAAAATATCTTTCCACCAAGAAATGTAGTTCGTCAAGAGTTTGAGAGTAGATTTGAAAATGGTTCAGACGAGTTTAGATATTAAACGAATATAGTTTTTGACATATAATAATAAACATTTCTTAAGGTAGCTTTTTAAATAGCAAGTTCTGATAAACAATAGATTTTTAATAGCCGCAATAATTCTTCCACCAAGAAATATAGTGCGTTAAGTGTATGTCATTGTTGCCAAGCAACCATGGAAAAGATTATATTCCAGTCTCTCAACAAAACTCTGATTCCAGTCATTTCATTACACCCTTCAGTTTTTGTCAATAATTTTTATATAACACAAAAACAAGTTTTAAGGCAAAAAAATATTCGTTTCATACATAGTAAAAAAAAAAAAAAACCCAGAAATTGCCATTTCCAGCTCTGTGGCTGAATCCCAAATGGCTCCCTACTCCCTACATAGTGCACTACTTAGAGATTAAAATATTGCGTTCTGCACCTAAACAGGTGTCACTGCTCTGACTGAGCACACCTGGGCACACCAATGAGGTGTGCCTCATTGGGGGCTGGCTTTATAAGCTCCAATGAGTCAGAGTAGAGGATCAGTCATTCTTGTTGGTATTATCACACGTGCGAGTGCTTTTATGTTTGATATGTTCAATGAAGTTAAGTCACCAACCCCTGGCTGCACGTTTACATCTAGACCACACACCATCACCCAAGAAATGACTCACCAGATTACAGATGTAGCGAGCAAGAAGAGGAACAGGTGACCACGCAATGGCTCATCAGGGTCCCAAGAATTTTGCAGCTGGCTGGAAGGGCACAAGCAAGCGCTGGGGGTGATGGTGGCGACCCTCATGGAGGAAGTGCAGTGTCTAGGGAATCTGTGGGTTTAGCTGTGTGTTCTCCAGAGATCCTTGAGCAGATCAGAGGTGCAACAGCCACGGAGCTCACGTGATGCCTGGAGCTGCTGGTGACTTCAATTCTGCTCACTTCTTCTCTGGAGCCCAACGAGCGACTAGAGGATTACAGCCATATTAAGCAGGCACTGATGGCCATAGCGACGTCGATGGGGCGGTCCTTTGATCAGTTGAAGCACGAGGCTAAGCCCACTCCCCCTCCAACACAGTTTCTCACTGGCTACAAGCCGAGGCAGTGGTTGCTCCAGTTACTCACCCCCCCAACAGAGTGCGAGTTTTCAACGCTAGCTTCCGCATTAGCTCCGACAGGCGGGGCTGCAAAGCCAGCTCCCTCGCAAGTCCCGGCAACAACTTATGCCCGCGACATGGAAGGTGGGGCTGTGAGGCCGGTTCACAAGCCAAGCACAACTAACCACTCTGCCAGGGTCACTGAGACTGCATCAAGGACAGCAGTACTTCCAAAAAGTAAGGAAGGTATAACTGAGACTCCTTCGAATAAAAAGTCCAGGAAGAAGGGAGAGACAGAGCAGCTCCAGGTTAGTGTCAAAGAAGAAATAATCAGCGGACTGAGATCTGAAGCTCAGAGAAATTTAACAAACTCTTCAGGAGTCTGAAAAAGAGTGGCTGTTGATTCTGGCTAAGGCCAAAAATATTCTCGCTGAACAGCTCCAAAGAATGGAGAATTAACTGGCCACCAAAGATATTAAAATTCATGTACTGAAAAAGGGATCTAAACGACTTGAATGTAAAATTAGCAGATGCTACACTGGCCATTCAGCAAAGCTCAGAAAAGCTTAAGGAGAATAACTGCGATGGTTTAGCGAGTAGAAGCCAATTAAAGGAAACTGTAGCCATAGTTCAGGCCAAAAAAAATGGAAAATGCTGATTTAAAGCAAGCTTTGCATGAATTGGAAGCAAAGTGTAAAAACTGGAAGAAAAACAAAAGGTTATGTCTGTTCTGTCAGATAAAGTAGTGACTTTGGAAGATGAGATGGTCCCCCTCCAAGCCACAATCAGGAAGGCAGCCGAGTTGCAGGAAGGCAGCCGGTCTGAGGTGCATTCCCTTTAAAAGGAATTAGATAAACTTTGTAGGGAACTAGAGGAAAACAAGCTGGATGCCTAGAGCATGAAAAAGAGTGTAAAGACAAGAGTGAACAGATTACTTGGTTAACTGAAAGCATTAATTGTACCCAAGAGAAACTAATGGCTCAGTCAGAGTCAGAAAAGCTCAGACAGGCCACAGTGAAGCACAGTGCACTCCTCACTGAAATTTGACAGAGATGAACAGATCAGCTGCATGAACATTCAGATCAATCAGTAGAAAGATTTACTGACAAGGCTCAACCAACAGTTAAAAGAGAGAGAAGCCTTAGTGACAGAGGTGGTCACATCTTCCTCAAACGAAAAGCTGAAACACGAGGAAAAGGTCAACAATCTGCTTTATCAACTAAAGGAGACGAAATGACTCTTCTCTTTGTCAGAGTGAAATCAAAAACATGCAATTGGAAAAGAGAGCTCTGGCTGAAGACAAGTCAAGTAGGATTTTATTGTCGTTTCAGCCATATATATACAGTTCATAGTGAAACGAAATAATGTTCCTCCAGGACCCTGGTGCTACACATAGGACAACATCAGACACAACATAAGACATAAGACACAACATAATGCAAGACAAGGCAACAAGTGCAGGAAACAGACAGCACAACAATCAGTACATTCATCCGTCAGAGGGCTGCAGTGTTGTGGAACAAAGCAGCCCAGGTTGTTGGGCAGTGTAACATGTAACGGAGTAACAAAGTGTAACGGAGCAGCGCTATGAGTAAAATGCGGATGTGCAATTATAATAAATAGTTCAAGTCAAGTCAAGTAGGATTTTATTGTCATTTCAGCCATATACACAGTACACAGTGAAACGAAATAACGTTCCTCCAGGACCCTGGTGCTACACACAAGACAAGACACAAGACACAAGACAACATAAGACACAACATAATACACAAAACGGGGGAACAAGTGCAGACAAGACAGACAACAACAGATGGCACGACAGACAGTACATTCATCCGTAGTGTTCAGAACAAATCAGCCCAGCTAGATTATAGTGTAGCAGTGTGGTGGAGCAGTGTTATTGATAAAGTGCAGAGTGCAACATGAGATAAATAAATAAATACAAGATGAAAATGGTGGACTGGGTAGATATTGGCGGATTAAGAGTTCAAGAGTCTGATGGCCAGGGGGAAGAAACTATTTCCCATCCTGGAAGTGGAGGCCCGTATGCTGCGGATCCTTTTCCCGGATGGCAGGAGGGAGAAGAGAGTGTGGGATGGGTGGGAGGGATCATCCACAATGCTGGTTGCTTTGCGGATGCAGCGAGTGGTGAAAATGTCCTGTACAGAGGGCATACAGAGAGATCCCGATGATCTTCTCAGCTGTTCTCACTACCCGTTGTAGGGACTTGCGGTCTAGGACATTGCAATTCCCGTACCAGGCAGTAATGCAGCCGCTCAGGATGCTCTCAATGGTTCCTCTGTAAAAGATGGTGAGGATGGAAGGTGGGAGATGGGCTTTCCTCAGTCTGCGCAGGAAGTAGAGGCGCTGCTGGGCTTTCTTTGTGATGGAGTTGGTGTTGAGGGACCACGTGAGGTTGTCAGTGATGTGAACACCAAGAAACTTGGTGCTCTGGACCATCTCCACAGGTGAGGTGTTGATGACAAGTGGAGTGTGGTCCCGACGTGATCTCCTGAAGTCAACAACCATCTCTTTAGTCTTGTCGACGTTCAGAGACAGGTTGTTGGTTCTGCACCAGTCCGTCAGCTCCTGTATCTCCTCTCTGTAAGCTGCCTCGTCTCCACCGCTGATCAGACCCACCACAGTTGTATCATCAGCAAATTTGATGATGTGGTTCGAGCTGTGCTTGGCTGCACAGTCGTGGGTCATCAGTGTGAACAGCAGTGGGCTGAGCACACAGCCCTGGGGGGCTCCTGTGCTCAGTGTGATGGTGTTGGAGGTGCTGCTACTGATCCTGACTGACTGGGGTCTCCCAGTCAGGAAGTCCAGGATCCAGTTACAGAGGGAGGTGTTCAGGCCCAGCAGCCTCAGCTTCTCACTCAGGTGCTGAGGGATGATGGTGTTGAATGCTGAACTGTAGTCGATGAACAGCATTCTGACATAACTGTCCTTTCTGTCCAGATGAGAAAGGGCCAGGT
>JABMDN010021803.1:0-12206 GCA_017165825.1 Hepsetus odoe
CTGTCCCTTCCACCCCTGACAGTGCCTTGGCATTAGACCCAAATCTAAACCATGGAGCAGTGGAAGAAGACTGCCTGAACTGATAAATCACATTTCAAACCTTAGATCTCAACAGCATGCAATATTGTTAAATAAAGGATAGAACAGAGTGCAGCATTTAACAAGGTCTGACTGATACTCCTTCAGACTCACCAAACACAGACAGTGTGTGTTCTGCAACAACTGTGTACTTCGCACCAGACGCTTTCGCTTCATACAGTCCACTATCAGTCTTCTGCAGGTTCTTCAGGGTCAGACTGTAGGTTCCTCTATTAATCTCCACTCTGTCTTTATAACTGGGGTAGAGTTTAATACTTTTATATTCTTTTAAATATTTTTAAACATTTGTAGTTCTATTTGTAGTCCTCTGTTTATATCAGAGTAAGCACAGCTACAGTAAAACTATTTTTATTTGCTTGTGTAAAAAATAGTTTGAAGATCAGAAATGAAACTTGAGGTTTTGAAATGGTTCAGTGAACACACATGTACACACTTCTTTTTCGTCTTTCTCCATCTCCATCTTCTGTCCTCTGCGTCTTCCTGCTTCAAACCAACCACCTGCATGTCCTCTCTCACCACGTCCATAAACCTCCTCTTTGGTTTTCCTCTTCTCCTCTTTCCTGGCAGCTCCATCTTCAACATCCTCCTCCTAATATAATCCTTGTCTCTCCACTGTGTAAGAGCCCGTCCCCCCCGAGACACCAGGGGGAGCCAGACTGCTGTTGGGAGAGCAGCCAGTCAGGCTCGGTAATCAGGAGTGTTTCCTTTCAGCTGCCCCCTCCCCTATAGTAAAAATCTCTTTACTTTCGTCCCTGTCCTACAGTGTCTCACACCACTGAGTTCCCACGGGAAAGCAAGCAGTTGCACCTGCAAACAGTTACATTTTGTCCAGTGTCTTACGCTGTGTCACGAATTTCCAGAAAAGATCCAGCAGTGAAGAGTTACATTTTTAATTGATCAATAGTTCCCACAGACAGCCAGTAGACACGGTTAAATTTTGAATCAAGCAGCTGCGTTTACAATTGAGAACTCTGTTGGATTCTCCGATTGAGAACCGAGGTTCGAGGAGTCAGTGATAAGGCGAGGAGGTTTTAAGCTATATCCAAGTTTATTAACAGAAGAGTAACAGAGTTCTTGCAAGATGTTCAAAAGACTGGTCAGTGTTCCTCTTTATGTTGAATCCTTTTTCTCTCTCACTTGCAAAGTTCAGAGTGTGCCTTTTTATCTGTCTCCGGGAGCTCCAAGGCCTCCGGTGGAGACACCTAATCTAAGACTATGACCTTGTTTGGGTGTTTTTAACGTGCAAAGAAAGCGTTACTCAGAAGAGAATAGAGAACAGAGAAAAATAGAGAATATATGCGTATATATATAAAATAAGTAAGAAAGTAAAATCAAGCTACAATCCGTCAACTCGATGGGAAACTGGATGGGGAGAAACCTTGAAATGCTGGTGGTGGATAAGACGGGGAGCCATCAGTGAAGAGGCCTTTGTCTACTGTTGGTGAAGTGGCAAAGACGGGGAAACTGAGGTTTTAATCATGACAGCATTGAATATTATTGGTGGAAAACTTTAAATGGGATGGATTTATGTAAATTTTAAAGGTGACTGAAATGTATTTAAAGATGGGATGAACATTTGGAGCTGCTCCCACTGGACCATGCCTGCTGAAACTCTTCAGTAAAGTGGTTGTGCCGCATCTCTCTGACTTCGTTTGATTTCTGACTTAGAAAAAGTTTCTGATTTGGGCTCAAACCTCAATTTTCCGTGACACCCCTTTATAAACAAAAGGAAACAGTGTAAACCTGCTGGGTCGTTTTAACGACACTGTAATTTGGTAAAGATCCTTGGGTTTACTCTCGGGTCTCCCTTTCTCTCTTTGTGTTTGTGTCAGATCGACACCCTCGAGCTTCTGCTCGTTGTGCTGACTGATGCTACACCCCCTCTGATCTTCTCCAGCTTCTCGCTCACATTTCACTAAAAAAAAAAGGCATGAAGCAATAAGCTCACGTGCCAAAGGAAAATAAAGGTCATAAGCACAAACACGTGATAATAGAAACTACCAGTTTTGAGGGTTTGTTTTGTTCTGCTGATATCTCTGGTTTCCTTGAGTATTTCAGGTGCTTTTGGGTCCAAACCCAGTGTGGCTCTCTGTGTTTGGAGTGGGTCACAACGTAACACTGGACATGTCCAAACAGACGCAACCCTGCTTTTTCTAACTTTGTCTCTAACCTGATCTGTCCCTTTAAAATACTCATTTCTAATCCTGTCCATCCTCGTCAAACACAACGGAAATCTGAGAATCTTTAACTCTGACACCTCCAGCTCCGCCCCCTGTCTTTTAGTCAGTGCCACCGTCTCCAACCCATACAACATAGCTGGTCTCACTACCGTCCGGTAAACACACACGCACATCAAAATGGATTTGAATTTCTCAGATCCTTATGCACAATGTTGTAAAACAAACTATTGACTCATCCATATGGCAGGTACATTTTAAGCTTCAGCAGCTCTTCTGTGGGATCAAGCTGTGACAGACTAGGATTTATCAATGAGCCACATGACCCTGTCAGTAGTTCATGTTTTGTCCTTCCTTTGGTAGTTTCTAACCACCAGTGGGACCAGTAACAGTCCTGGTCAAAGTCACTTGGGTCCTTATGTTTGAGCTTTCTTTGCTGCTACCAACAAATCAGCTTCAAGAAAATTTGACAAGAGAGTGAGTGTTATTCACTTCACCTGTCAGTGGTTTTAATCTTAAGTCTACTTGCGAGATGATTTTAAGCCTTGAGCTCTAAAGTTCTAAAGTGGCCCATAGTTTTTTTTTTTTTTTTCTTTTAAGTGGACACTTAGAACCAGCATAAGCTTAAGCAGGGTTTTTGCATAAAGGAGGGAATGTAGAACCTGCCGTTTTAAGTTTTGTTTGGTTCCTACTTAACACTAAAACTTCTAGATTAACTAGAGGCTGTTATTATATGACTGCAGTCATACATTCATTTATTACATTAATTTAAATGTAACTAGAGAAATTAAATCATCATCGACATGTGTTCATGGATTTTTTAATTAGATTTCCTGGTTTAGTGATACATGTACAGTGTATGATTGTTATTATAGAACAGATGATAAACTGAAGTGAGTTTATGTTCACTGTATTTATTAATGGGTTTATTCTGTGTGTTTGAGGTGTAGAGTCTCCTGCTGATGTTTCTGTGTGTTTACTGAAGACGGTGATTTATTCCATCATTCTGATCATCATGCTGTCTGCGGTCATCACCGTCCACGTCAGAGCAAGACTGACCAAGTCATCTTAATCACATTAATGTTGATACACACATCAGTATGTCAGAGTTACTCTGGTGTTTTCATAGTCTAATTTGAATCAATTATTATAATTGTCTCTGTAACTGTATCTAACTTACTGTCCCAAAACACTGCTTCTAGAGAGCTATACTTCACAGACTCTTGTCATCAGAGTAGTAATTAAACTGCTGACTGTAAACTAAATAAACTGGAATCAAAGGACATTCGGGACATTCTGAGACACTCTATTGCTGTATTTTATTGTTTTTTTGTGTTATTTTTTATTGCCTCACATGAACCTGTCTGGGTTTAATTCTGTCTGGAATTAAACTTCAGCAATAACTTAAACAATAACCAATAATATGGTTTAACTTAAACAATAAACAATAATGTTGTATCCTATTTTACCACAAACATTACATGCTTTAAAAACATGTTCCGGTCTCACGGCTGTCCATTTATCACTCTTTTCTTTCTGTGAGTATGTAGTGGTGGGGGTGTTGGTCAGGCTTGTGCATGTTTAAAGTTCATGCCACAGAAAAAAAAAATCATGATGACTAATTTTTTTTACCATAATAATCTGCTTCCTGCCATTATTCGTAAATATGATCTGTAACCATAGCAACCCAGTCAGCCACATCCAGATACAGCTCAATGCCATCAGGTTTATCTCACACCTTTCTCCAAGTTACCACTGGAACAGGATCCAGCACCACCACAAACATACTTTTTTTTTTTTCTTGCAGAAATGTTGTTTAACGAATCCAGTGAGTCCAAAGTTTGAAGATTAAACCTGACAAGTGTCAGTTATGGTCCTAAAAAAGGGAAAAGCTTTTAACAATATATTAGACATTATTATTCCTTTGAAAAGCTGATGCAAAAACCTAATAATGAATATGATAAACATGATGGCATTGAGTTTTACCTGGATGTGGCTGACTAGGTTGCCATGGCTACAGTTAATGTTTACCAAGAATGGTAGAATGTGGTTTATTCTGGTAAAATAAAGCGTTTATGATTTTCTTTTTTTGCATGGAATTTCTACACACACTAGCCGGACCACCACCCTCACCACTACATACTCTGCATACAGAAGAGAGTTATAAATACACAGCAGTGTGAATGACTTATACCAAGATAAAAACATGTGATAAAAAATAAGATACAAAATTAGTAACAAAAGAAGACTCAGTAGACCAGAAGTGAGGCTGAAGTTTATTTCCAGACAGAATTAAAGCCAGGCAGGTTTTAGTAAGAAACTTCAAGCTAGTAGAGAAAAGAAAATAAAATACACTGAAAACAAGACCTTAAAAAACTAATTATTAATTTAAAATATATTTATAATAATTTATAATACATTTATAATATATTTATTACTGAGTGCTCTGGGGTCAGTTCTGCTCTTAGTTCTCTTGGTTCTTTTCAATTATTTTAGGCTGAAAAATCAGTGTTAAAGCTGTTTACATGGACAGGAAGGGTTTTTTGTTAGCACTAAAATTAAAATCAGCACAAACAACATTAACATAATAAATAAAAAAATTATTTGCTTCTGGTTGATTGCATTGATTCCAGTATTATATGTAAAAGTTTATAAACAATATCACATTAAATGCAATACATTCATTTAATTTTTTATACCCAAGACTTTTGTTCATTTCTGAATACTTAAACAGTAAACCTTGAGAGAATGTTTCCATGAATAACATCAGCCTGTGATTTTAACCAGTGTGTGAAGCAGCACTCTTAAAGCAGTGTGTCAGAGCAGTAAATTAGACACAGTTATAGAGTAGATTATAATAAGAGCTTTATTATAGACTGTTTATTTAGTCTATTTATAACAGACTAATATCAGAGTAACTCTGACATACTGATGTGTGTATCAACATTAATGCGATTAAGATGATTTGGTCAGTCTTGCTCTGACGTGGACGGTGATGACCGCAGACAGCATGATGATCAGAATGATGGAATATTCACCGTCTTCAGTAAACACACAGAAACAGCAGCAGGAGACTCGAGACCTCAAACACACAGAATAAACCCATTAATAAATACAGTGAACATAAACTCACTTCAGTTTATCATCTGTTCTATAATAACAATCACACACTGGACATGTATCACTAAACCAAGAAATCTAATGAAAAAATATATGAACACAAAAATGCTTTAGAAATGTTTAAATTAATGTAAAAACTAAAATGCTGTTTGTATTCATATAATAACAGTCTGTAGTCTGATTAGAAATTTTATTAAGTAGGAGCCAAAACCACTTCTCAAACTGACAGTTTGTCCACTGTTTATTCTGTTTACAGCAGGTTCTAGACTCCCTCCTCCAACTCTTACCCTTAAGTCCTTCTGCAGCGAGGCTGTCATTTATTTTCAGACATTTGACAGCATTGGCCTTTTTGTCCCACAACTCTGCCTATTTTGTATTCTGGCCCATACGTTGTTACTTTTTTTTTTTTTTGAAGAAATGCTGTTAATTGAAGCTGATTCTAAACTCAAAGTGAGGGGTTTTAAGATCTGATTGGATCAGCCAATTTTCAGTAAACTAAAAGAAGTGCCCTTTGGCCAGATAGCCAATCAAGTCTTATTTTTGTGTTTGTGTGTGTTTGTGTGTGTGTGTGTGTGTATATACACACTTTCATTTGTACAGTTTCTTTTTAGAGCTCCCATCTCCAAAATACCCTCTTTTCAGCTGACTGGGTTGCTATGGTTACAGATGATGGTGTTGCCATTCACAAATAGTGAAAGCACCACATGTGCAGGTGATGTCAATTTTATTTCCTCTCAAATTTCTTTATTACAGCTGGAGCTGAGAGAAAGGTCACGACCTCTGCAGGTGAGAGTGATGTTACAGACGTCGTTGTTCAGTAATGACTGGAGCCTCCACTGGATGTTTTCAAAATAAATTAGCAAAGTGTTTTTACTGCAGTAATGCTTATTTCAATTATACGCAGTGGATTTACCACCATTACTGACCAACTTTGAGCAAACTTAACTTTAATGTATTTCCTTCTTATTAAACGTTTTTATAGTAACATTATAAACTGTATTATAACATTATAAAGTGTAATATTCTTTAACAACTGTATTATACTGAAAATTACACTAATTTCTTTGAAACTAATCTTTTTAATGACCATCCATGCTCTATTTCTGTGTAAGACCTTAGATCTCCACAGCATGTTTGAATGTGGTCAAATACAGGAAGGAACAGAACACAGAACACATTTTAACAGCAGTGTTGAGTCAGAACTGCATTTTCCCTCCACTGAACGATGTTCTGTAAGACTCACCAAACACAGTGAGTGTGTGTTCAGCAACAACTGTCTCCTTTTCACCAACCGCTTTAGCTTCATACAGTCCACTATCAGTCTCCTGCAGGTTCTTCAGCATCAGACTGTAGGTTACATTATTAAACTCCACTCTGTCTTTATAATTGGGGCAGTGTGTTATATGAGTAACTGGTTTATAAAATTGTAAAACATTAGTTTTGTTAATCTTCCACTGTAATGTAATAAACTCCGGTACAGGATGCTGCACTTCAAGCTGAACAGAACCTCCAACCAGAGCAGACACTTCACTGCACACTGTGAAGAGAACAAATATAAAATCATTTGATTATTTTCGAATTAATCATATTTTGTTACATTTATTTAGAAATATGAAAATCTCTTTGGTAAATAAAGTGAAACAGCACAACACACAGTGAACTATAATGAAATGCAGCCTCTGTGTTTAACCCGTACACACACGTACAGCTCGGGGCAGGTATTTAAAGCACCCGGGGAGCAGTCATGGAGCTGGTACCTTGCTCAAGGCAACCTACTGGTCTGGGATTTGAACCCACAACCTTCCGATCCTGGGACCAAGTTCACACCAGACCCTTACGGACCGTTCGCTGTAAACACTTTTTAAATGAGTTTTAAGCACAGGGGAAAAATCCTTAATTCTTAAATACTTAATTCTTAACAATCCTTAATTTATACCAAAACTAAACCTAAACAGAGGAGGTTCTAGTTTTGATGGAGGGTCCGGCTCAGACTTCAGGTGGATCAGACTTCACCATATAGCACTCTAATGTGATTTGCCTTTTCCTGTATTAGAACGTTTCTGAAATGTGAAATGACGTCATCGTTCATCATGTTTATCACTCTCTTCGCGAGTGCTTTTTCAGGGAGGTTCTTCTCAAAAACATTCTGACACTTGTTCCATTTTTACACGACGGCTTTCATTGCATCACTTTTTATAAGCAAACAGAAGAAACTGGGAGACGGATGGAGAATGGGGGGGAATCACTGAGGTGTACTGTGAACCGGAGGGGAAACTGGCTGCCAGAGTTTTGTTCACAAACAGAATGTGTGGTCTTGAATAGAACAAACTTTTGATCAAAACCCAATTCGTACGTGTTCAGAAATGTTTGTGACCTGAGGTTCCACTGTGTTTAATTTTAGAATAATGAAAAGTATGTTTCAGAGTAAACGTGTGAAGTGAGTAAAGCTGTTAAACAAAATAATTTCACATGTAAATGTTTTTCAGCTTTTAAAGGTTCCACACTGTTAAAATGAAACTGGTGTAAAGACAGTGAGACCGACTGTGTAAAACCTTCACATGTAATATTTCACCAGTTTAACACACTTCACTGTTTAAACAAGATTACAATCCAACAAACCATGAAATCATTCTTACATTTGATCTGAACAACTGAGTTTTAAAAGTAGTTTGTGTTTATTCAGGTCATCTTCCTCTTATAAAGATCAGGTGTGTGAACAGTAAGGAGAATAAATCCTGCTTCAGTTTATTAACAGATATCGAGTAAAGAAACATGTTTAACAGTAAAATCTGATTCAGCAGATCATCAACACATGCAATCCCTCAAACTCTCTCTGTTCATCAGACCTGACTCAGTACCTGTACTTCATCATTAATTCAGCCTCTATAGTGATGATCAGGGAATGTTTTACCTGTGATTGAGATCATGGTGGAGAAAAAGATCAGTTTCATCGCCATCGCAGAGTGAATGAGTGACTTCCCTTTTTACACTGAAGGAGGAAACCTTAAAACACTCCACACTGCCTCACACTGGTTCACCTGCAGGAATGATAAAAACCAAAAAAAAAAAAAAACAGTAAACACTATTGTGCACTAAAAAAAAAAGGTAACTGACCTTATTATTAACATGCATAAAAGAAGCCCAACAATCAGATCTATTTTGACCAAGACACTATCATCCATCCATCCATCCATCCATCCATCCATCCATCCACCCATCCATCCATCCATCCACCCATCCATCCATCCATCCAATCCATCCATCCGTTCTTATCCTAACCTAGCTTGTAGTGGTGCTGGAGATTATCTCAGCCCTCACTGGGCAAAAGGAGCAGAAACACACACCCCATTGTAGGACATATTATTATTTTCAATATATATTATTGAGTTATTGTCATTTTTCATGCATACATGTATTTGTAATTCTTTCAGTTGCTGGTTACCTCTCACATCTCACAAAAGAGTTTATACAGTAGTTATGACAGTAACATAATAAAGTCATTTAAAAAGTCAAGAGAGCATATGACATTGTAGCAATAACATTAATGCTGGTTAACCATTCGCTCTTTTTAAAAATTAATCTGCTTTAAATATCATTCAGTTAACTCAATACATCTCCATTCTGTGTTTACTGGCCTGAGAGTTCAGGTTTTTTCGATGGTCTGTGTGGTTTCCGTTTGTAGCGTCTCTGTTAAGTGGCTCTTTCTGCGTTAATACTGTTATTACTGTGTTACTCAGTATTAATACGAGTATTACTGTGGTTCCCATCCACAATCAGCTTAACTCACAGTAGATCAGAAATACCTAATATATATTTAAAAAATATTATATAGTTCAGTGCTTTTGATATACATTAATTATACTAATTGATTTAAGTATACTGTTAAACACACATACACACAACATGATGGCAGTAATCCGAACCATAATGAGAAATAATTGTCAGATTTGCTACCATGTGTTTCTCTTCCAAATTTTCTCTGAGTGGAGGGAAGATTATCACCTCAGTAAACCTGGGTAAAGACCTCAGACCCAAAGATCGTACAGACCAGTGGTTAAAACCTGAACAGACTACTTCACCTATTGTTTTAGAAATCTTTCAGTAAAGTCAGTACTTTCTCTTCTGTTATCAGGTGTCAGCCAGAGGAGGATGGGTTCCCCTTTTGAATCTTGGTTCCTCCTGAGATGTTTTCCTCTAACTTCGGGTGTTTTGCCTCACTAGGGGCTGAAAATCATGGCTGTAAAAAGAGATTTATAAATAAAACTGACCTGACCTGACTTGATAAATCTGATCATCTCTCTTTCCTTGTCATTGATAAGATAAACAAACATTTTTTTCACTCTAAGTTTTGTTGGTTCTCAGTTTAGTGGTTTAGGCCTTTCTTCTTGTTTTTTCTTTTGGTTGCTCTGGTTGTGGTCACCACATCATGCCTTTCCATCTCTTTATGCCCATCTTTTTATGCCCATCTTTTTCCTTCACTCATTCTCCTTTGTCCAGCAGTGCCATCATTTGATAGCCTGGACACCGACTACTTCGGTAAGGAAATCTGCTATTTATCTGCATAGTTCATGTGAAGTGTGAAGTTTTATTCTCAGTGCTCGCCCAGTTTATCCTGGCTTTGTGCTTGTGCTCAGAATGTGCTGGTTAAAACAAGCTAAAGCAGGAATAAACAGGTTATAAGTGATGATAATGAATGATTATGGTCATGTTTATCAGGGTATCACTGAGTTTTGCTGAACAGTGGGATGTAGTGCTTTTGGGAGAGACTCTCACAGTGACCCTAGCAGTGCTGGAAGATTCGAACCTGCAACCTCTTGGTCTGTAGGCAAGTATCCTGCCACTAGACCACCATCACCCCATCACAGAGTCCATTTCTTTTGTAGGCAAAAAAAGCTATTATTTACACAAATATTAGAATCAAAACAATGGTGCCTTAGGTGTTTGGATAGAACTGTGTAATTGAGCGATAGGATCAGAATCAGTAAACTTTGGTCTCGAGGGAAATTTAGGGGAAATTTGGGAAATGTTTATGCTGCTAAGTGCAAATGAAGAAGACCATGAGAAGGAGTGTGCTGTCATGAAAAATATTAGCCTGTGATTTGGTCTCAGACATAAACTGAATCTCAGCTCAGTTTCTTCAATGTTTGCTCTAATTAAACTGAGTTTAATTTTGATGTATCAATTTGGTAAGAATGCAAAAAGAGTTTTTTGAACTAAAAGTTTGTGAATCATTTATCCTAGACACTTTAAGCATCAGAATGATTTCATTTTAAAGCAAAAGGCTCTGTCTTTCCAAAATAGAAAGGAAATGAATTAAAAATAATAAATAAATTAAATAATGACAAAAGGATATATTATATATAAAAAATAAACATTATAAAGGCATTTGATTTACAAGGATTTGATTCTGAAACATTCTTTGTCCAGGTGTTAATAATGAAGCCTTTCTAGTTGTCACGGTGGCAGGGAGCGGGAAGGACGTCATGGTGGAGCCAGAGGTTTTAGAGACACTTTTATTAAACTCAAAACAGCCCTCAATTACACCCGTAATGCTAACAAAAGTACAGCGAATGAGCCGCGCTCTGTTCTGACTCATTGAGGCTTAAGTAGTCAGCCTCAATGTAGCACACCTGGGCCTTCATGAGCTCAGGTGTGCTCCATCAGAACAGAGCGCCCTCTACTGTGAGTAAAACAAAACAAAAACAACAACGGAACAGCCCAAGTCCTGACACTTGTGCAGAAAAGTATGATCTGTGATACGTTCTATTATGTTTTATAATTCCTGCAGATGATGAACCAGTGTGAGGAAGTGTGCAGAGTTTTAAGATTTCTTGAATGGATGGATGGATGGATGGATGGATGGATGGATGACAGTGTCCTTTTCAAAATGGATCTGCGTGTTTGGCCTCTGTTATGCATGTTAATAATTAAGTCAACTATTTAAAATAGATTTTTTTTTGTGCAAAAAAGTGTTTTTACTTTTTATAATTCCTGCAGAAGATGAGCCAGTGTGAGGCAGTGTGGAGTGTTTTAAGGTTTCCTCTCTCAGTGTAAAAGGGGAAGTCACTCATTCACTCTGCGATGGCGACGAAACTGATCTTTATCTTCTCCACCATGAACTCAATCACAGGTAAACATTCCCTGATCATCACTATAGAGGCTGAATTAATGATGAAGTACAGGTACTGAGTCAGGTCTAATAAACGGGGGGTTGCATATGTTGGTGATCTGCTGAATGCTAACCCTAACCCCCCCCCCCCTCTCTCTCTCTCAGTGTCCAGTGAAGTGTCTGCTCTGGTTGCCAGTTCTGTTGTACTGGATGTACAGCACCCTGTACCAGAGTTCATTTACTTTTCCTGGATGTTTAACAAAAGTGATAATATTTTACAATATGTTAACGGACAAGAACCTAAAACACCCTCCTCCAGTTATAAAGACAGAGTGGAGTTTAATAGTGGAACCTACAGTCTGACCCTGAAGAACCTGCAGAAGACTGATAGTGGACTGTATGAAGCTAAAGCGGTTGGTGTAAAGGAGACAGTTGTTGCTGAACACACACTCACTGTGTTTGGTGAGTCTTACAGAACATCGTTCAGTGGAGGGGAAATGCAGTTCTGACTCAACACTGCTGTTAAAATGCTGTGTTCTGTTCCTTCCTGTATTTTATCACATTCAAACATGCTGTGGAGATCTAAGGTCTCACACAAAGAGAGCACGGATGGTGATAAAAAAAAAGATTAAGTCAAATGAAATTTGATGTTAAAGTAATGTTACTAAAGTTATTGGTTGGTAACGGTGTTCATGGTGGTA
>JABMDN010021816.1:0-11161 GCA_017165825.1 Hepsetus odoe
GATTTTTGACTTTGTTTGGTTTCTGACTTAGAAAAAGTTTCAGACTTTGGCTCACACCTCAATTTTCCACGACATAATTTGGCGTAGTCGGCAGGATTGAAAAGAGGCCACACGGGCTCCTGGGTTGGCGCTGCTCCTCGGGCCCACTGCTGATCTGGCACAGAACATTAAAGGTAAGCATTATTTCAGATTTTGCTGCCTTTTAGTTTAGGTTCTGTGTTACAGACCAGCAGAGGGGGGCTTGGGCCACTAGGACACCTGTGCACCTCTTCAATAAAGAATTGTACTTAATGTTTACAAAAGAATGATAAATGAGTATTCATAGAAATTGGAACTGTGGAGTGAGAGGGTGAAATCCACTCTAAAAAAATTTACTTTTTGCTGAAGTCAAAGAGGTGGAGCTGTGGCCCAACTGTAAAATAGTGGAATCTGAGTGTGCACACCAGTGTTGGCTTGACCCTGTTAGGGCAGTCAGCTCTTAAAGCCTGTAATGTATTACAGGTCACGTGGAGCGCTTTTAAAAGCCTGAGAGATCTCGGACAGGTAATGTTCGACCCATGGCCGGTAGCGTCTGGTGAATATGCAGGCTTTAAAGTGGGTTGACGAATCTGACTTTCTTCTGAAATTCCCTTGAGGGCGTGACGGTGGGTCTGGTATTCCGGTAGGATATATGGCAGTCGTTTCGAGAACAAGGAGTTGAAAGATCGTATTGAACTTTGCTGTTTGTTTGAGGATGAAGCAGGACGGTATTCCTAAGCGAAGTTGATGTGTGTCTCTGTCTGAAGATAAACCTGTGGCAGTCGCATTGTGGGGTCAGCGGTATACGTCCCTCACAGTAGGCCGGACGGCAAGGTTTACGTCCAAACTTGTGGTTTGCGTTGTACAGTTTTTTATTGAATATTGAGGGATTAATTGTTGTCTTTAGAGGATTGTTCATAGAGAACTGAAAGAAGTAAGATTTGTGTGTACACGTGTGTTGCAGCTGCCAAGTATGAAGTATGAATGATGTAGTGTGAGAGAGAGTGATCACTTTGAGAAGGAGCTACTGTGTGTGTGTGTGTGTGTGTAACTGCAGTTCTGGTGTGTGTGTGTGGTTGTCAGTGAGAGAGGCGTAAAGGGGTGTGTGTGAAGGAGTGTGTGAAGAAGTGTATCTGTGTGTGTGCGCGCATATGGGTGATGTGTGAATTTTGACTGAAGGCCTTAAAAGAGTGTGAAGTGATTTTTGTATATTCTTTTCTATAACAATTGAGCAGAATTAGAGTAAGAAGAAAGTGAGAGGGACATTGTCATAAACACATTAGAAGGGTGGGGGTCTATGAAGGAGTGAACAAGGAATTGGCCCGACACCCAGAAATTCCTCTGATAAAGATTGGCTGAGCGTCCAGAAAGTTTTGTGCTGAGGTGCTGATCTTAGAAGACTCAATTGTAAGGAAAAAAAACAAAAACATCACTGATAAACGATTAAATAATTAGGTTGTGTTTAAAAAAAAAATAATAATAATAATAGTAATAATAGTAATATTAGTTGTAGTAATAATAATAACATTATTAATAATAATAATAAGTGAGTTAAAGAGTCTCAAAAGAATAAGGATGAATAAGACAACTAAAGTGAAGACCCTTGAGGGACAGGGTAAGGTGAAAACACCAGTAGAGAAGATGTGTGAAAGGAACCCCTTGATAAAGGATAAAGTTCTGAAGATAAATCAAAAGTGGGCTAAGCGTACCAAGGGTTTAAACACTAAATGGCCAGCAGAAGGCACATATGATGTAACACTTTGTGAGGCCCTGGAAATTCTCATCCTGAACCACAAACCAAAGGACAAATCCAGTAAACGACAAGCAAAGCGACAGGATGAATTAGAAGTCTTAAAAATGTTTAAGAAGACAGGTGAAGAGAACCTTCGGAAAGTTATTAACGGAAGACAGGAGATTAAAGAGAGAAAAGAAGAAACAGAGAAGAAGTTGAAGATGTATGAGACCCCTCCACCTTATGTAGGACAGTATCCTGTCATTGAAGGGAAGTTTGATATTTCTGGACAAGTGACTGTGACAGATGACAAAAAGGATCCAGAACCAGACGATGAACAAGAAGCAGTCTTGGAAGAGGAGGAGAGAACCTCAGAGGATGCTGAGAGAACATCCAAAAACCCACCGACCCCCCACAAGAGGGAGGGGCCCTACTGCTCAGGGAGAGAGAGAGAGAGTAGGCAGCAGAGCAGTGAGACAGTATATCCAGATCTTCATAAATTACAACAGGAGTGGAGGAGTGGAGTACTAGAGAGTGGAGAGACAGCAAGGAGAGAGAGGGAGTCAGAGGCACGGTCAGTGAGAGGTGTTGAAGGAAGAGCTGAGCAGACAGAATGGGAAGACAGTGATGATGAGGGTGTGTTGGATTGTCACAGGAAGTACAGAAAACAAATAAGAAAGGAGAGGGACGTAAAGGATATGGAAAGGATGATACAGGAAGAGGAGAGGAGAATGAGGACTGAGCTGACTAAGAGAAATAGAGATGAGAGAAGGGTAGGATGGAGTGCACCAAGGGGGAGGCCCAAAGACTGGATAACACAAAGTCTTGATGATTCTATCCAAAGACTAAGCAAAACAATTACTAATCTAGATGAAATTGTGCATATTGCAATGAAAAGAGAAAGTCCAAAGAGACAGAGTAGAAGGGATAATGGGGAAATATCAGAAAGTGAAGAGGACACTGAGATTCAGGTAGAGCCAAATATGAGATTAAGATCAGGAAGAAAATATGGGATGGTACAAGCACCTATATTGATTAAGGGAAGGCATGCTAATTACATACCATGGCAGACCCAGGATTTGGAGGGGTTGGTCAATAGCTTGCCCGATCTGCATGAAGGGGCTCAGAAGTGGATACTGGACTTTGAAGAAAAGACACTTGGGCGTCTCCTTGCTATAGGAGATGTAAAAGCCTTATTGGCCAGAATAATTGGTCAAAAGGCAATGGAAGACATCATGACAAAAGCAGGCATGGGGCATCAAGCAGTGGATGCAACCAGTGATGGTGTGGAATTCAATCCATACAGAAACAGACTGTGGAACGCAATGAGGGAAGTCTATCCAAGAAAATTAGACCTGAAAACTCTGAAAGGAGAACCAATAGGAGAGACTGAAAATCCCTCCGCTTATGTTCATCGCATGAAAAAGATGTGGAGAGCAGAAGCAGGAAGTGACCCCGATCAAGACAGTCTCATGAAAGTGGTCTTTCGGAAAGCGGTCCTGGATGGCCTTCCAGAAAAAGTCAAAAGCAAACTGGAAGATGTGGTGGGACTGACTGAAAAGACTTTTGATGAATTTGTAGCCCACGTGACACACACTGTGGATAAACACAGACAAGATGAAAAGAAAATCAAAGAACAAGAGAAAGAAGTGCTGAGAAAGGTGGCACAGCTCCAACTGGGAGAACTGACAGGAAAAGCTAAGAAAAAGGGGGAAAAAACTCAAGCTGCAGTCGTGGAAGAAAAGACGTTGCAGGCATCACAAATGCCAGTGACTCCTAATCCTGTATCACCAGTGAGTCAGCAACTGGGTGGAGTTCAACAACCACAGCAGCCCACAACTCCCTCAGTTCCAATCATCAATGTGTACGCACAGCCGGGCGGAAGTGGACCAAGCAAGCCGAAATTCAGCAGACAACAGCAGCGGCAGCCACTAGGTCCACTCGGAGTGTGTTGGGGATGTGGACAACCAGGACACATCCAAAGGAAATGTTCAGTAAATCCATGGAAGGGACCTGGAGTGCAGGGAGGTGCAGGTTGGCGGGCTCCCCAAATTGTGGGTCAAGAATAATCACAGCATAACCCAAATTCAGGGCATCCGTGGACAGGAGGGAATCAGAACCCTGCCTGGGCTGGATTAAATCAAAGCTCCAGCCCAGTGAATTACTGGGGTGGACAGAATGGGTGCTAGGGAGGCCCAGAGGGTCCTACAGGGGAGGGTCAGCTCTTATTGAAAAGTAAGGGAGCTGATGAGGAACCAATGCTGCAGGTTCAGGTGAATGGCAAAACTATACCCATGATGATAGATACAGGAGCTTGTTATACATGCCTAAATTCAAATTATGCCATCAACCTCCCCAGGTCAGGAAAATTCGTAAAGACTGTAGGATTCTCGGGACAAGTGCAGCTAATACCAGTAACAGCTCCAGGTAAAGTAACAGTGCAGGGAAAAACAATCAATTTACCAATCTTAGTTTCAGAGCAAACTCCAGTAAATCTATTAGGGAGAAACGCTTTGTGCCAGTTGGGTTTCCAGATTTGGTGAACACCTGATGGAGTTTATGTGGATGAAGTGGCAGTCAGTGCTCAGATGAATGTGACATTAGGAAGGGAAGCTAATGTGTATTGGTTAGGAGAAGTAGAAAAACCAGTTCAAGAAATAATGAACATATGGGGGAAGTTTATTTCAGCGCAGATACCAAAAGCAAGGGACCCCAGATTAGAATATAACTGTACTATGATTTATAAAAAAGGCCAGGATGAGATGCTGGAGGAAGAATGGCTTAGAAAGACTGCAGGAACAAAAGTTAACCTTAAACTTAGAAGTGTGGTGGTAGGGACAAAAGGAGCAGCTCTTCAAGTGGAGGATAATGAGTTCATCAATGAGTGGTATGATGTTGAAGGAGCAAGACCTCATGTGACACTACTAATAAATGAAGGATTTGAGTCAAAGGAGTTGGGAACAATGGTTAAAAGAGCAGAAGAACTGAAGTGGGAGAAGACACAAAATCCATTGATACTGTGTGCTGAAGATATTTCAATGATCAAAGTGTTGTGTGAATTGGAAGTGACAGCAACACCACAGGCAGTAGCAATCCCTAGATCTGAAAATGATGATGTCTGGAAGCAAATGAGTGCACAAATGAAAGAAGAAGAAGATTCCCTGAAGAAACAAATGATTAAGCAAGTCCCTGAAGAACTGTGGTCGCGACATGAGGCAGATGTGGGACAGGTAAAATCAGCTTCACCAGTTCAGATCAGCTTGAAACCTAGAGCACAACTACCTAGGAGAGCTCAGTATCCATTAAAACCAGAAGGTGAGCAGGGAATAGAGAGAACTATACTAGGATTGGTAGAAGCAGAAGTACTAATAGAGATGAGAAGCCCATGTAACACCCCTATACTCCCAGTACAAAAGGTAGATAAAACTAAGTGGCGATTGGTGTACGATCTAAGAGCAGTAAATGCAGCGGTAGAAGATTGGCAAGTGGAAGTGCCCAATCCACACACATTACTTATAAACATTCCAACAGATGCCAAGTACTTTACAGTAATAGATTTGTGTTCTGCATTTTTTAGCATTCCAATAGTGGAAGAATCAAGGTATCTATTTGCATTCACGTACAGGGGGAAGCAGTACAGTTGTACAAGGTTACCACAGGGATTCAAACATTCCCCTCACATATTTAATCAAGTTCTGAGACAAGATCTAGAGGAACTGGATTTAAACGGTACAATGCTACAGTATGTTGATGATTTAATCTTGTGTTCCCCAACAGTAGAACAATGTCATGAAGACTCTGTTAAAGTTCTCAGAAAATTAGCTGAGGGGGGACATAAGGTGTCACAAGCAAAATTACAATATTGCCAACCACAGGTAGAGTACCTGGGACGACTGGTGGCTCATGGAACAAAAGCAATAGCTCCTTCGCAGCTGGAGGGAATCAGTTAAGCACCACAACCAACGAAGGTGGGACAGATGATGTCATTCCTTGGGATGACAGGGTTTAGTGCAGAATGGATTGAAGATTATGTAATAAAGACTGCACCCTTGAGGGGACTGATAACAGAAGCAGGATCAAAGACATAGAATGCTCCATTGAAATGGACAGTTGATGCTTATGTGGCGTTTGAAACTCTGAAGCAGGAAATGCAAACAGCACCAGTGTTAGCTACACCAGATTATGATAAACCTTTTTGTTTGTTTGTTGCTAATCGCTGTGATGGATTTGCTTCAGCAGTGTTGATGCAGGAGACATGTAGTGGAAGAAAGAAACAGCCAATAGCTTATTATAGCACTAAACTGGATGGAGTGGCTCAGGGATGGCCACCATGCTATCAGGGTTTAGCAGCAGTACATTATGCTTACGAGAAAGCTTCAGTTCTGACGATGGGGTTTCCAGTGGTCATCTATTCCCGTCACAAAATCATAGAGCTGATCGAGAATAGCAGGTTTGTTTTAACACAAGCAAGGAGTTTGCAGTATTCATTCTTGCTTACATTTCCAGATGTGACTCTTAGGAGATGTAATACAGTTAATCCAGCAGAATTATTACCTTTCCAGTTTGAAGGAAAACCACATGATTGCATAGCTAGTTCATTGCCGTTCTCTAAGTTAAGACCTGATTTGGAGTCTACACCAATTCCGGAAGCAGAAGTGACTTATTTTGTTGATGGATCCCGTTTTAGGGATCACTTGGGGAACCATGCGGGATATGCAGTGGTGAGGAAAGGAAATGGAGATGTTTTTGAGGTAGAAAAAGGCCGAAAATTGTCCTCAGCCATGTTCTGCCCAACTAGCAGAGTTGAAGGCAGTAACCGAAGCGTGCAGATTGGCAAAGGGAAAGTGTGTTAATGTTTTTACTGACTCAGCGTATGCTCATGGAGTTACACGTTTATTTGGGGCAGTATGGAAACAGCGAGGTTTTAAGAAGACTGATGGTAGCCCAATACCACATTTGGAGCAAATACTGGAGTTGATGAGTGCTATGATGCTGCCAAAAAGACTGGCAATAGTTAAATGTCAGACACACAAAAAAAGGAAATGACTATGTAATAAAGGGGAATCATTGTAGAGAAGTGGTAAGAAAAATAAAGAAATAAGGGTTTTGGTCTCCATATTTACAGGCAACGATTGATGAATTGCTGAGCCGATGCGATGTTTGTGCTCAAAATAATGTGCGAAAGGGACTCACTACCCCAGCTGGTCATATACTGGTACCTACCGGACCATTTCAGCATCTGGTGATTGATTATGTGGACATGATTAAAAGGGTGAGAGGATACAGGTACATGCTTGTGGTCACTGACAGATTTAGCAGGTGGGTGGAAGCAACCCCATCCAAAGATCAAGGTGCTGGAACTGTTATCAAGTTTTTTGACGAGAGAGGTAATCCCAAGATTTGGAATTCCTTCACAAATAAGTTCAGACAATGGATCAGCTTTTATCCAACAGACTGTTAAAAAGGTATTGCAACAATTGAGAATCAAACAACGACTGGGATGTGTTTACCACCCCCAGTCTCAGGGGATGGTAGAAAGAGTTAATGGAACTCTAAAAACAAAGGTAAATAAAATTTGTGCAGAAACAGGATTCCATTGGATGGATGCTCTCCCTTTAGCCCTGATGCATTACCGAATGCAAGCTAATAGAACCACTCATCTGACTCCACATCAGATGCTTACTGGTAGACACATGCCTGTACCTCATCTGAGGGAACCCTATCAGGGGCCTCCCTTGGAACAATTGGAAGCAGAGCTGAGAGCCTATATGAGACAATTAACTGCTATACATAAAGCTATTTATCAACAGGAGCTGAGACGTGCTCCAGAACCGGGGGAGGAGTCCACAAACCCATTAAGACCAGGGGACCAGGTATATGTAAGAGTTTTCAGGAGGAAGTGGAATGAACCAAGGCGAACTGGTCCTCACAAGGTGGTAAGCGTGACACCCACAGCAATAAAAGTGGAGAATAATACTACTTGGTATCACCTTAACCACTGTACTCGAGTTCCCAGGAATTTGTTACCAAGAACAGAGCCAGACGACACTAGTGATGATGATGAGCTGTCAGCCGGAGGAGAAGAACGCTGTGGAAGCAATCAGGAGAGCCCAGAATCAGGGCAGAAGAGTGGTACCCATTCCGGTCCTGGTGTGTCAGCCAAGAGCCTGGACAGCCGCGTCGGAGAATCATGCGAGGACAGCGCACTTAGCGACTCGCAGACCGCAGCAACACATGCCGCAGACCCAGAGGACTCAACCAGCTCAGAGGAGACGAAGGAACGGGAGAAGACAGAGAGTCAGGAGGAGAGGACAAGAGCAGAGAACTCCGTCGATGCCAGATAACTCCAGCTCACCACAGAACCAGCTGAGTCCAGTAGTTCAGCCATTCCCTCTCCAACCAACAGCAGTAGCCGGTCAGCAAACTCTGCCCGACGCTTCACAGGGGATGGGGTGGAACCAGAAAATGGTGATCAGCGGGCGGCTGACCCTAGTGGTCCTAATGGGACTGAGTTTCGGAATGATGTGCTTCCTGGGGAATCAGTTTTGGAGCAACCTTTACCGGCAGCGCTCTCCATCATCGACATATCTACTCTCTTCGGTTCAGTCTAACCATGCCATTGATCACAAAATAATTGGTTGCAGCAAATCTGCCATTGATCCCATGACCATTCAACAACCACAGGGACTGGAAGAACGCCTTGGTACCTGTGCCCTGGCAACAGTCACGTTGGCTGTAGGAAGTGGACTTGCCCCACTAGGGCACTGTTTTGTAATTTCATACATCCGTAATATGAGTAGTGAGCCGGGTATTATACCCTACCGGAATAGGAAGGAGGGTTTTGAGGTGTGGCCACTTACTGATGAGTGTAATCTAACAGGACAAATTGAAATCAGAATCAAGTGTTTTATTGATAATTGCATTTCATTAGCTTCAGACAGAGTAATGGCTATAGAGCAGGCAGCTAAATTACTTACTGTAAATCCAAACAGACTAAAAAGTCATTTAAAAAGATATAGAGGGGAAAGAGCTAAAAGAACATTGGAAGTCATAGCCCCACAGCGTACTGAGGACATGGAGTTACAAGAAGCTTTGTCTAATACTTGGTACCAATGGGCACGGTACACTGTGAGAGAGTTGAATAAAACCGAGTGTGTTTTGTGTGGACGTTCCCCGTTAGCCCAAGTGGTCATAGTTCCCAACCCATATTCATATGAACACTGCGCAACTTTCAATAGGCATTTCTGTAATCTGACCAAGAGTGAGAGACCATTCTGCCCAGCAGTATGTTTAAGTCATCTTAGTAGTTCTGAATATCGGCAAATTAATAGGAGTCCGAGGGCTAGCCACTGCAAGGGCCTCGATGCGAGCCTGAAATTAGTGGACACAGAAATCCCCAGTAATTACATTATTAATTGGACTGAGACTTATGAGTGTTATAATAGAACTGATGGAGGATTAAGATTAGGGTACTTCCAAGGTAAGTGCGGGGTAACTTTCCATTATGACACCACATGGGATGGACATACTCCAACGAGACCAGTTTATAAAGCAGCAGGCACCACCTCAGACAACAGAACGATGCTGACGCCACAACAGAGTTGTGAAGCTCAGACTTGGGTTCTGCCTTCTATGAGCGTCATCATCAATCAGGTAGAAGTAGTAGCAGATTTCTATTGGATCTGTGGAGGCACTCAGCTCAGACCTGTGTTACCTTTGGTTTGGACAGGGATCTGTGCAAGGGTGAAAGCGATTCAAAAGGTGTCAGTCGTTGGGCTAGACGGAAGCCCAGTAGAGCGAAAAACTGTAATACCCATAAGACAGAAGAGGTCTTACGAATCAGATCCTGAGGTTACTTTAGATGCTATTGGACAACCAAGGGGTATTCCAGAACAGTATAAAGCTAGAAGTGAAGTATTAGTTGGATTTGAATCTATTTTCATTTGGATCACAATAAACAAAAATTTAGAGTGGATTAACTACATATACTATAATCAGCAGAGATTTATTAACTACACAAATGATGCACTGCAGGCTTTGGGTGAACAGCTGAGTGCAACAAGTAAAATGACGTGGCAAAATAGGCAGGCATTGGATTGGCTATTAGCAGAAAAAGGCGGTGTATGTGTAATGTTTGGAGAACACTGCTGCACTTATATACCAAATAATACGGCACCAGGAGGGTCATTCTCAGAAGCAATGATAAAAATACAAAATTTAAAGTCGGAAGTAAAGATGAACGCAGGGAAGGATGCTCACATTGGAGAATGGTTCGCTAAATGGTTTGGGTCATGGGGGGCAATGCTCACCAAAATAGGAATAGTGTTAGCCGTTTGCTTAGTAGTATTGGCACTAATAACTTGTTGTGTGATTCCTATCATAAGATTTGTGGTGACCAGAATGGTCACTAACGCAGTAGCTACCCAAATGTATATGACAAAAGGTCAGGATGTGTCATTCGCTTCCACTTTGCGATCACTTACTCTCTCTGAGAGAAGTGATGATGCCTATGTGTATGTGGGTCCATAATCGCTTTCACATGCCTTTATGCTTTATAAGATTACAAATGGGTGGGCAATCTGGACCTTACACCCCGGGCCACGGAAACAGACACCGAAGGAAAAGACCAAATTCAGAGACCCGACCCGATCGTAATAACTAGGGGCAGCGCTTTGTCCAGTGTGGCCAGAGAAGTACTAGTGACCTCTCCTGGTACACACCAACGGTACCGTGCTACTGCACGTAAAGTGCAAAACGGGCGAAGATGAGGTAGTCGCTTATAACCATTTGAGAGTCTTAGTTGGGTATTTCACTGTTTCTGCAACTTGTATTTACTCAGTTTTATTGATCATGTATCGACTATATAACCTTTTAATGTAGCGACTGCAGAATAATCTGTTATATGTACTCTATTATTGCGTGTCCTTATTATTGTTTTGAGGACAGTCATATTCTGAATCAGCACATGGTATACTCTAATATGTATCCTTATATAAGGTACTAGTCTATTGATTAATTCTTTGTAATCTCGAGAGCAGGATCAGGCTAAGTTGAGAACCGCTGAACCCAAGCGCTGATAGTGCTATCGCAACATCTGGGTAGAGTGGGAATTTTTCCTCTCAGCATAGAGGTTTTCGCCCATTCTTGGGGAATGGGTCTCTCTTCTTAGTAACCTGATCACTTGAAAAGACCAATTAAGCTATAAGCTTGATATGCTCTCATTATGACTGTCATTGATGTTTCGTTTAAAACTATGTTGTGTAGTGTTTTATCATTGACATGGTTTACAGCATTATTAGTCCTGTATTCCGTATTTGCCCGCATTTATTGATGTTTCCGACTTGTAAGTCTGAGAGGGGGGATATTTAGTGAAAATCCCTTTACTTTTGTCCCTGTCTCACAGTGCCTCAC